>VMDO01013821.1:0-56818 GCA_007922755.1 Pedetes capensis | reverse complement strand
AACAACAACAACAACAACAACAACAACAACAACATGGTTATTATGACAATAAAATGAATACATGATGGATATTATATAAAGACTGATACCCAGACACACACACACTTCATATGTATATGTGTGTGTACATATATACAAATGTGTGTGTGTATAAACACATGTGTAATGTCTGGCACAAAATAAGCCTCCCCTGTGGTGTTAGCTATAACACTCTTGGCATCTCCCAAAGGCTCACATAGTTTTTACTTTCATTCAGAATGGAGCACCCAATGGAGACTGATAACCAAACACTCTTCAGTAGGTCACCCTTTGTGACCGGTCTCATGATAGGGTCCCCACTTGAATTGTGCTCACTGAATCCACAGGGAAACTAAGTTAAGGCAGCCTGTTTTGAGGCACTCTTATGACTCTCCCTGGGAGAAGGACCTGGCAACCCACTCTCAAAAATCAATCCGTCATTGAACACCTTATGACTATCAGAGATGCACTGACAATAGTGTTTCACCTGTTGTATGTAGGGTCATTATGAGTCAGACACCAACTCAATGGCACCTAACAACAATGACTTCCCCAGAATTCCCCATGACAGGTTTTTGCCCACACCCAAGAGGGGCCCACCTGGGTTGCCCTCCAGATGGCTATCCATGCTGTCCCTCTTTGAGGGCAGAGGAGGCATAAGGGTAGGAATGGTGAATCTAAAAGAAGCAATCAGAGAGGGTCTCCTAAGCACAGTTATGTTTATTTGGGAGTAGCAGAGCCTTGTAATCCGCACATGCATGCTGCAGGAGACTATGTGTGTATTCAAAGAGATCAGGGAAAGTAGGGGGGTTTTGGTGGTGTTGGTGATGTGATTTTTGTTCTGTTTCATTTGGTTTTGCAGTGGTGAGGGGTGTGAGCCCAGGGCCTCACGTGTGCTAGGCAAGGCTGTACCACTGCACCCCCCACCCCTGGCTTCTTTAATTTTTCATTTAGAGACAGGATCTGGCTAAGCTGCACAGTCAGCCTCTGGCCTAGAACTCGCCATCCTCTCGTACCAGCTTCCAGAGTTGCTGATATTACAGGAATGCACTGAGGTACCCGGCTCAGGAGTCAAAAATGAGGCCTGCATAAGATATTCTGCAACAGTCCTCTTTGGCCACAATAATTAATAGTGAGAGGCATTAGTCAGAGGTCGACCAGGGAGTCCCAGGGCTGATGTCTCACGGCCTCTTGTATAAGGTTGTAGAGAGTTTTCAGAGGCCTTTCAGGCTGAGAGTTTTCAGGCTGCAGTTCTGGCAGGGTCCATTTTGATAGCTATTCTCAGGTAATCATGTGTAAGAACACTGTCTATGTAACCTCCCAGCTTTGGTTTTTTGTTGTTGATGGTGTTGTTTTTGTTTTGTTTTGTTTTGTCTGTGTTGACACAAGTGACTCCATTTTGATTTTGGCAACCTTGGCATTCCTTTGTACCCCACAGTCCCCAAGGGTGGGGGGGCTGCACCTGACAGGGCCTTCTTAGAGAGGGCCGCTGGTATCTTCTCTCTTCTGTGTAATGGCTGTCCACACATGGGACTCACTGACATTTCCCAAAGGACCGAGGGGGCAAGTCACTCAGGATACACAGCTCCAAGTGACAGAAAGATCCAGGCAAATTATTTGGGCAAGAAAGAAGGCAAGGGTTTACATAAACCTGCGATACAGGGGTGGTTCCAACCTTGAACATAGCTCCCTCTACCTGCCTGGTCACTCCTGGCTAACCCCATTGTGCAAAGCTGACTCCTTTTCCTTGGGACCCGAGGACAGGCAGCCCCCCTAAGGTGCTCGCACAGCTCTCAAGACCCAGGAGTCTTACTCTCATTGGCTGGAGTCCAGTCACATGCCAGCTCCTGCCCAATCACTCTCGGCCACGGGCGTTAGTATTCTGACTGGCCAGGTTGGGGTCCCAGAGGACTTGAGATGTTTTGGGTGGGACTGGAGCCCTCTGACCTTTATGGCTGAAAGTTAGGGCCGCAGGAAGTGTGGTTGGGTTAGGGCGCCCTGAGATGCTGCTACTAGAAGTAGCCTGGATGGGTGCTGGTCCAGAAAAGTGGTCGATGGAGAAAGGAGGGGAGGAATGGAGGAGGAGAAAGCAAGGGAGCAGGTGCTCTCTCCTCGGGGTCCATTACTTGGTCTTCTGACCTGTCTGCAGAGGGTTGCTGACCACCAAGCTAACATGCACACCTCTGAAAGCCCCTGGATTATTCCCTGGAACTTCCGAAATGGACCTAAATTTCAAATGCTGTAGCTCTCACATCGACTGCACATGAAAATCACCCAAAGAGCTCTTCAAATATTTCCAGGCCTGAATTCCACCTCCAGAGTCTACCTTCACTGTGGGAGAGGGAGACTGGATGAGGGCGTCTTTACAGAGATATCACACGTGGTTCTTTACACAGCCATGATGAAGACCCTCGCTGGTGGCACATCTGCTTTCAGTCCTTTAGTAAATTTGCTCACAGAATCAGAGGAAATAACTCCCAAGAGATGTCTTCCCTGTTGGGATCCTAGAATGTACCACTGTCACAGGGGACTTATTAGCCCACCTAGAGGACTGATGTCTGTCCTCCAGGGTGAAATGGCTCCCAATGACCCTTGTCCCACACCCGGGTCTCTCTGGGCATCAAGTGAGCCAAGATGGCACCTGCCCGCCTGGACCCTTTGCCACCTGATTCATTACTCCCGACCCTCACCCTGCCCCTGATAGGCCACTAAAGAACATCCCCTGATTGGCCAGAAAGTGACATCCTGTCCACCCTAAATTAGAATATCAATCCTAATTAGTTGAGACCAGCCCCTCATGCCACCACCTGATGGGTCGATTGCCATCTTGAGGCAATTACCCAAAGACTATATAAGCAGAGCTCGCTCACCACTCTGCATTGTTCTGCCACTCCACTGCAGACAGGCCACACTATCGCCAGATCAAGAGAGGAGACTGCTTGCCATCGCAGAGGCTGCCCCATCACCCAACTAAGACAAAGATCATCAGAGACCAGCAACAAACAAGCTGTCCTTTGTGGAGGACACCTGGAGGGCCCCTGGACCCCCACCAAAGCCAGAGCTGTGTCACTACTGCCATCCTGACAGGCGGGCTTGAGCGCTGTAAGAGCTACAGTGCTTATTTCCTTAAAGGAGCTGTAGAATAAAACCTAATCTAAAGGCATCTGGAAGCCATCCTTGACTCCGTCACTCTTGCCAGTCCCTCGGAGTGGGGTCCCGATCCCAGTCAGAGAAGAAGAGCTAGGCCAGTCCCAGCCATGGGGAGGGGCAACCCACGTTCCCAGTTAACCAAACTAATTTTTCCCATTCCAGGCCAGAATCTAAGGTTAGGGAAACTGAGCCTGGGAGGCTGAGGGCTGCTCTGCAGAGGAGGAGAGAATACATCAATTCAAAAGAAGCCACTTAAGTCGCCTGCTCCCCATTATGCCTCACACAGCGTCCACGGATAGCCTTGTCCTAGTCCCAACAATCATGATGTCATTACATGAGCTTACAAAACAAGTTGCCCAGAAGGTACAGTTTCTAGGAAATGTGCTGAGAGGGAAGTTATTCTCCTGCCTTTATTTTTCCTGCACACAGTTTTATTTCTGTCTCTTTTCTCCAGTGAAAGAAGAGCTTCCCTTTTTGATTGTTGCTGTCGTTGTTGTTGTTGTTGTTGTTAGGTGTCATCCAGTTGGGTCCAACTTGTAGCCACCCTCATGGGGTTTTTGATGGCTGATTTTATTTTTTCTGGATTGTTTTAGGAGTGAGATGCCATGTCCTTCTCCCATCCTCTTTTTACTGTTTGCCAAGAGACCTCATTAATGTTTGTATGAGATCTACTCATAGAAAGTACACAGGAAGTTGCCATTCAAAAAGCCAGGATTCCAGGGAGGAAGTAATAAGCCTGTACTTTAACTGTCAGCCACCTCCACTTGCAGAATTAAATGCCCAGAAAAGATACATTTGTGCTGGGTTTCTAATCTGCTTTGATTCACAATACTGTTTGTGCTTGTTGACTTCCCTGGTTTGCTAATCCGTTATTTTCTTTACCACCTAACAGGCTCACAAAAGGCTTAAATTCATGAAGAGTAGGTCTGTCACAGGTTTGGAAACAGGAAGTGAGGTATGCCTGGGATGTGGCTTAGGGTCATCACCAATGCAGACAACTGTTATATTCATTGATCACAGCCATCTCTTGATGCCTCACACTGCTCTCTCCCCCACCCCCTGTCCCCATCTACCCAATATAACAACTTTTATATTATTTATTAAAATTAAGAAGGCTCCCCCAGATGTCACTCTCTTTCCCAGCTTTCACATGTTCAAATTCTTTCCATTGTTATGAAAGTCTTATTGCATTCATTGTTTTCTTCTTTACATCTGGCCTTATATTTGTAAACCACACCTTGCAGAACACTTTATGTTTGTTATTATCTTTTGTTCCTCATGGCCACTCTGGAATAATGAAGTATGTTTTCAGGACATGAGTGCTTCTAATGATTCCACTCTTTAAAGATATGACTTTATTAATGAGTGAATGCAGAAGTCCATAGCAGACTTCTCATATCAACGATCTTCCATGATGGATACGTAACATTTTTTTATAATCTAAAAGTACAGATTTTTATTGCCCAGTATAGTATGCTACAGACACCCTCAGCTGGCCTTTGTCCCCGCCATCCCATTACTATTCTCACAGGGACCCAAAGGGAAGAACAATTGTATGACATGGGCTGGATGGACCATGGCAACCAAAGAGCACAATCCACTTGTTGCCAAGAAGAAAATGAGGGCTTGGTGTTTGCAGATCTTCTTTTGTCTCAAGAGAAACTGTTAATCCTGATTTTTGCATAATATCCCTACTTTTAAATTGTAACCCATCTTTCTTTACTCTCTCTTTTTCTAACTCTATAAGTCACACTGCCTCCTTTTTTTTTCTTTTTAACCCCTGGATGGATTCAATCCATGATCTTTCATTTGTGACTCCTATCTATCCCTCATTTTTCCTCTTTCAATTTGTTCAGGATTGGCAATGACAACATCGTTGACTCAAAATAGCCAGATCACGATGTCCCAGGAGTAGCAAAAGACCAAACTACCTTTCCTTGTGCCTAGTCACCCCCGCTCCAGTTTTGAGTACTGTTATCTATTCCATTGTACCTCAAAGATAATTTTGACCCCATACACACCCCGTGAATGATAATTGTTTGTGTGAATGTTACTGTCCTACAAGGCAGTGAAAGAAAGCTAAACCTGAGTCTTATCCATCTTTCTGTACCCAGTCTCTAGTTCACAAAGGATACTCAATTATTATTTAATGAATGTAGATTTACATCACTACTTCTAAAAGGAACAGATTTAGTGATTAAAGAAGTGCAAGAATACTATAATGAGGTTACACATACACATGTGTACATTCACCTACCACCTGTAACAACAGTCTCCACCAAAACAAATCCTGTGATTGATCCATTGGGGATAGGAAGGCCAAGGATATTTAGAATCAACAATAGTGAACGTTGTTCTGTCAACAGAAGAGATAGGCAACCAACTACATCTGCTGTTGTTGTTGTTAGGTGCCATCTAGTTGATGTCTGATTCATAGCCACCCTACAGACAACAAGCAGAACAGTATTGTCAGTGCTCCTCTGCTATTCATGGGGTTTTCAATGGATGATTGTTTGGGGGAAATGGGTTGCCAAGTCCATCTTCCAAGCCTACAGCACCTGGTGTTCCCAGGTGGTCTCCCATCTAAGTACTAACCATGCCTGACCCTGCTTAGCTTCCGAGATCTGATGGAATTGGATGCCATTGTGGTACAGCTACAGGATAACTAGAACTGTAGGCTGCCCTAAGTGCTGGAACATGTATACTGGGCTCTTGAACCACATTTCTTCCTCCTCCTCCTGAGCTTGCATGACTGATCCCCATTTTAGGAGGGTGCCCTGGATCCCAGCCAGAGGGATTTGGACAGAGACCCCACCTTCTATGTTTCTGTGTTGCTTCCTTAACCTGAACACCTGCTCTCTCCTCATGTTCTATTCATATTTTATGGCAGGTCAAAATCCACCTTCCTTGGGAAATTTCCATGGCTGTTTCAGTCCCAGAGAACCTCATCCTCCTCTAAATTTTTGCAGTGTTTATAATCCAGCCCTCCCACTTTACCACCTCATTACATTCATTCTTTTCTGCTTTGATGTGTGGTGACATCCCAAAGAAATGACAATTATTAAAAATGCTATTTAAAAAATTGTCATTTTGATGGAGAAAAGAGGAATCAGGAGATTGAGAGCTTCAGATTCACAGGAAAAATGTTATGGTTTCTGCACTAAAGACCAGATGTTTGTCCATAGCCATAAAATGTAAATATCACTGAACAAATCCTATCTTGAAGCTAAAGTGAACTTTATTTTTATCATACATACTCTTGACATCTTTTTCTCATTCATTCATTCAGCAGGTATTTATTGAGCTCCTACTATGTACCAGGCACTGATCTAGGTGCAGAGGGTACAGTAATAAAACAAGAGGCAAAGTCCTTGCTTTGATCCCCGTCACTGCGTTGACCTCACAGTAGAACAAGTAAAGAGATTCCAACAGCAATTAGGACCATGAAGAAAAACAGCTGACAGACTAGAGAATACATGGGCACATGATTGAGGGCTTGAGTGTGGTGTGAGAAAGAACACAACAAATGCATCCGGCAAAGCCACTCAGATGAACAGGGTGCGTCTCAGGTGCAACAGTGTTTTGTTTCCCCATGGAAGGTGAGGTTTTTGGTTCCTAGACTGGACTGGTTGACCGATTTTATTTTTAACATTTTAAGTGCATAGTCAGCAGTGTGCAGCTGAGTCTCCTCCAAGTGAGCCCACCCATGTACCTATCCAGACTGGGAAACTGAACACCACAGACTCCCATCATCCCCAGAAATCCTCTTGGATTCAGGGACTAACGTGCTTTCTTATTATGGCATGTTAGTTTTGCCTATTTTATACATTTATGAAAGTGGAACCATAAAGTGTTACCTGAGAGCCAAGTGTGGTGGCACACACCTGTAATCCCAGCGCTCAGGAGGATGAGGCAGGAAGACCCTGAGTTTGAGGGCAGCCTGGTCTACATTGTGAGCTTCAGGACAGCCTGGGCTACATAGCAAGGAAGGGAAGGAAGGAAGGGAGGGACAGAGGGAGGGAATGAGGGAGGGAGAAAGGAAAGAAGGAAGGGAAGAAGGGATGAGGGGAGGGAAAGAATAAAGGAAGGAAGGAAGAGTCACATGGCAGTCCTTGATTCAGTATAGTATAATCTATTCCTCTATTCTAGTGTTATTTCTAGTTTTTTGCTATTGAAAATACTATTGGGCTAGGGGTTTAGTTCAGTTGGTAGAGTGTTTGCTTAGCATGCGCTGAGGCCCTGGGTTCGATCTCCAGCACCATAAAAAGAAAACACTGCTATTATGAAGCCTCTTATACAGCCCTTTGGAATACATATATATGTATTTCTGTTTAATATATAGGGTATCTGTATGTTCAGTATGTTTTAGTAGATAAAAGTGGTTGAATTAACTTTATACTTGCAAACAGCAGTTTATGAAAGTTCAGTCATTCCACATCTGGACCAATCTTTGATGTTTTCTGTCTTCTGCAGTTTAGAATTCTGGATCACCATGATCCACATGGTTTTAACTTGCATTTCTTTTTGACCTAATGAGATAATGGTCTTTTGTATACTTTTCATCCATTTATGTATTATCTTTGCTGAAAAGGCTAAGCCTTTTACCTACTTTTCTACTGGGTTAACTTTTCCTTCTATATGATTTATATAAGTTCTTTACATATTCTAAATATTTGTCAGATCTATGTCTAGAAACTCAATGATCCCACTCTGTTTTTTCATTCCTTTAAAGTTATCTTTGAATCCATAAAAATTCTTAATTTTCTATAACAAAATGCCATATGTGTTTTTTTTTCCCTTAGAGTTAATGTTTTCTATGGTCTTTGAAGAAATATTTGTCTGTCCAAATCTCAGGAAGAGGCACAGCTTCAGTTGCATAGTGATGGCAGGGTGGAATATTCTTGGTTACCTAGGTGATCCACTTTGATGACCATTGGTATCATTCAGCTAATTTCACCTGTAAATCCACAAGTGCAATGACCATGGCTTGGGAAGGGTATGGTGACCATGAGCTCAGACTGTTCAAGAGTAAGAATCTGGGTTTCACCACCAGCTGAGCCACTGAGTCCAGCAGAGGTATTAGCAAAGGGTGAGGGAACCCCAGAATGGCAAGAGAAGAGGGAGGTAGGGAGTACTGGTCACATCCATGAGGCCGGCTACAAGTGACAAGAGACACGGATTACCCCACTATCCTTCTCTTTTAAAATTTTCCTTGGGAAGAAGACCCAGTGAGTTCCCAGAAGTTACAGTTCCCAGTAACTATATGAGTTGAGTAACCCTTATCTGAAATGCTTCAGACCAGAGTGTTTCGGATTTTAGATTTCCTTTCGGAATTTTTTGCATATACATAATGATATATCTTGGGGGTGGGACCCAAATTTCAACACAAAATTCATTGCTTCATATACACGTTGTATACATCACCTGAAGCCAATTTTATACAATGTTTTTAATAATTGTATACAAGAAACAATGCTTCATGGTGTAGAGATTTCCACTTACACTATCATGTTGTCACTAAAAATGTTTCAGATTTTTCTCAAGAGGCAGAAGCAGGAGGAACACAAGCTCCAGGCCAGAGTCAACCTGTGCTTCTTAGAGAGATGCTGTCTCAATATAAATAAAACATAAAAGGTCCTGGCCCTGGGGCTCAGTAGGAGAGCACTTGCCTACCATGGGTGAGGTCTTGGGTTTAACCTCCCAGTATTGCCCTCCCAAAAGAATAGATTTCGGATTTTGGAACATTTCATATTTTGGATTTTCAGATTAGGGATGCTGAACCTATATGAAGAGGTAAATCTGAGTGGGATGTGGGGTAGATTAGTGGGTGATGTAATCTGCCTCATCTGGTAAGTGGTGCATCCTCCAGGCCCTGCCTGAGGAGCAGAAAACCCTGAGGAGCAGGGTTTTCCAGCTTTGCATTGTTCATCTGCCCAACACATCCAGTTCTCTGAGCCTTTTCCTCCCTTCTTCTATAGACGGCACAGTGATTTTTTTACTGGCATTTCTGGCTGCACTGGCGTTTTTCCTTCCTTCACTGTAAGCCATCATTCTTTCCATCCTTTTGTGTTTGTGCCATTTTCTAGGGTCCTTGCTAAGATGTTAAACTCTGGGTCATGACAGAGCATTTCCCAAACCTGTAAACTCTGCCTTCCTGAATGTGAAATGCTCCTCTTAGACCTGACACCTTCAGAATCGAGTCCCATGGATACCCTTTGGTTTCTGCTGGTTTCAACACTCTGCTGGATGTTTGCTAGGTCCTGCATCTCCTTTCTGGTCCAGCCCTATTGTCCCTTATCAGGCCCAGAACTTCCTGCCCCACTCATCTTGAACTTGACCCTTGTTATTTATGAGCTTATTGGCCAGAATGAAACTGAGGGCAGATCCTGAATGAGGCACTGGCATGTTTCTTAGGGGGAGAGAGGTGTGTGTATTAATTATCAAATAGGGGGAAGCAGGTGCCCATTAAAGGAGATACGCACCATTTCTGTTGAGCTATGCCCCATTTCAGGAGAACCTTGATATGCAAGGTTTTTATCTAATTTTCCTTATTCCTGATCAGGACACAGACTGAGTAGACATGTCTAGATTTAGAGTTTGACTTTGAGGTTCTGTCACTCTGAAGTCCTATTCCACAGCCTTCTCTAGTGAGCTCTGGTCTCTTATGAGATTGTTGCTGTTGTTGTTGTTGTTGTTGTTAGGTACCATTCAGTAGATGTTCCACTCATAGTGACCCTACATACAACAGATTAAACGCTATTATCAGTGCTTCTCTGCTATTCATAAGATTTTCAATGGCTGATTGTTTTTTGAGAGTGGGTTGCCAGGTCCGTCTCCCAAGCCTACAGCACCTGATGTTCCCAGGCGGTCTTCCATCCAAGTTCTAACCAGGCCCAACCCTGCTTAGCTTCCAAGATCTAACAGGATCAGACACCACAGTGGTACAGCTGCAGGTTCTAGGAGATTAAATCCCTTTTATTTACTACCAAACAGGCCATCCTTTACCTTTACCCTTTCATTGCCAATTAACTACTCCCAGCCTTCTCGTAACTGTCCGTGGGGTTTAGCAACAGTTAGCCACGCCCTCTTTCCTTTATACTATGGTTGCCACCATGTTTCTCAAATGCCCACTATCGCCCCAGCTTCTGAATTCCCTTCTGCCAGGACGCCATCCCCTACCACCAGTAAAACAATTGCTCTGCCACCTAACAATGAGGGTCCTCCATTCTACTTGCCCCCATTGATGAGTCCTCATAACCACTCAGCCTGCAAGAGATCCAGCTCCAAAAATCCCATCGTAGTGCCTGGCTCCCCCAAACACTTCCAGGACCAACAGGCAGGTGTGGTTCTCCAGAACGAAGAATCTGAAGTGGAGGCCAGTGTGCAGGGGGTTTAGTAGGCAGCTTAAGAGATGGAGAAGTTGCGCTGTGATGCAGGCTCAACAAAATCCCCAGCCAGCTGTGTGTGTAAGTCTAAAGCTAGGATGCCCACGCTGAAATGAGGGACCAGGACTTTATAACTTATACCCCCCCACCCCAGTCATTGCACAAGGCTGCTCCAGGGAGGAAGGGCAGCCTTGGGCAAGGTGAATCTCTTCCCTTGAGGCAATTGAGGCATGGGTGGGGGGTGTTCTGCCTGCAGAGCACCCTCAGCTCTTAGCCCACTTGAGAATGGAATGTGGTTTACCATGTAAACAGAATGAAGCAGAAGAGGTTGGCACTTTTATTTCTGCTTCTCCAGTCCATTTTTTAAATGATTATTTCTCTATCTTCTCTTATTGCATTGGATCTCTTATATGATGATAAATACAAATGCCAATAGTCAATGTCTTTGGCATCATTGCTGATTTCAAGGAGAAAACTTTTAAGATTTTGCTCTTACATGTCATATCATATTTATCATATTTGTCATATCATATTTACTGTAGATGTTTTTTGTACATACTTTTTAGTGGGTATTCATTCTCTCGATCACTTTTAAAGATTAGATGTTGAACTTAAATGTACTTTTGAATCGATTGAGAAAATGATATAAGGTACTAAGATTATTCTCTTTTATTCTACTCATATGACAACTTACAGTGACTTTAAAATGATAAAAACCAACTTAAGTTCCTGGAATAAACTCAACTTAGTTTGTATGTATCTTTTCATATTATTTATTAGAATTTTGGATTAAGACTTTTTACCTCTACATCTTTAAGAAGATGATCTGTAAATTTCTCTTTTTGGTAATGTCCTGCCAGCTTTTGTTTCTAGAGTCATGCTGGCTTTAGCATGGCCCTCCCACCATCAGGCGCTGTGTCACCAGAGCAATGCAGCCAATCGGCCATGGACTGAAACCTCCAAAATGATGTGCCAAAATAAAACTTTTCTTTTTATAAGTTGATTTATCTCAGATTTTTTTACAGTAACGTATGTGACCACTATATCCATGATAGCTGAAAATGGAAATACTCCTCATATTGTTAAAATAAATATCTGACTGAAAAATGTACATTATACTCTATCATTAATCTACTCATGCCCAAATATTGTTAGAGATATTGGTGCTGTAGGATAAACACCTGCACATTTTTACATAGCACTCTATTTCCCCTCTCCTATATAACAGTCTCCTTAAAAGCATAGCTATGCACACAGATATAAATTTGGGTTCAGGTACTGAATGCTTAGTGATGCATTTGAAAGACACTACAATTGTCTTCATTTTCAGAATACTAGAACTCCTCAATCAATATAATCTATTATTATCATTACTATTATTATTATTATGCTACTGTTTTTGTTGTTAGGTGCTGTCAAGTCCAACTCAAAGCGACCCAATGTACAACAGAACAAAACACTCTCTCTAATATTATGCCATGCCCAGCACTATTCTCTTCATAGGGTTTTCAATGGCTGAATGTTTCAGGAGTGGGTTGTCAGGTCCTTCTCCCTAGCCTGCAGCACCTGGTATCCCCAGGTGGTCTCCCATCCAAGGACTAACCACGCCAACCCTGCTTAGCTTTCAGGATTAGGTGGAATCAGATGACAGGGAGCTATGGCTGCATTATTATTATAGATATGTTAAATTATATTTCTTAAGACAATGCTCAGCAAAAACAAACAGAGAAAAATTTCTCAGTAATAAAATTGTCTGAGAACAGCTCATCAAATTTAGCTCACCAAACTTAGTTTAATGGCAAAGCAAAGAAAAGAAAGAAAAACATACACCATAATCATCACCATTTACTCTCCTTATTAAGATCAGGAAGGATGACGTTTTAGACCAGACTTGTACATAACACAGGGTGATGTAGTCATAAAACATAAATGAAAGAGGAAGGTTTATATCAAGATAAATTTGTCTCTGATAAATTTTAAATGAATCCAAATTGTCCACCCTTTCCATTTGAGTATTTTATTTATTTACTTATTTATTCATTTTGTGGTACTTAGGGATTGAACCCAGGGCCTCATATAATACATTGCAAGTGCTCTACACTGGGCCACACCCTCAGCCAATTTTCTACTTTTTTTTATTAGACATTTTAAATGTACAACTTAATATGATTCATTCTGACATGCATTTCATTGTGATATTTCCATATGTGCGCTTCATTGTACATTGCACAGATAACTTCCCCCTTACCCTCTTGTTCCCCTCCCCCTGCATCTCCCCACCACCACCACCACCAATGGCCTCCTTTCTACTTGCATGTCTTTTTGTGGGAATATTTTTCTATGCCCATGCATCCGATTATGATTTAAGTCCCAACTTTTTTTCTATAGTTATCTATGAGAGAGGTCGACCTCAAAGTAAACAGCCCAATTTTCTACTTTTTATCTTAATACAGGGTCTTGCTAAATTATGCAGGTTGCCTCTGCCCTTGGACCTGCAATCCTTCTGCTTCTGCTTCCGGAGTTGTTGGGATTACAGATTTGAGCCACTCCACCCAGATCTTTTAAGTATTTTAGGGAAAGGTAAACTTTGAAAGATGTAAACTCTTATGATCTATCTGAATATAAGCCCATCTCATCAAATGATTTCTGAGTTCCTGTGTTGTTCTGAAAGCCTCTGATATCAAGGAGTTACTTTACCCAAAATGGTCCCAGTCATTAAAAAGGAAATTAAGTAATGGGGGCCAAACATTTTAGGAATAACCATACTTTGAAGAATTTAGATAGATTCTGGGTGCAGGGGGAAAATGATAATGATAGCGGAACTTCAACTACTACTTAACCTGGTTATACTCTGCTCTGAAATGTCTTTTGTTAACCTGATCTCTCTATTTAGAACTCCATTATCCTGTGTTTAAAACAAAGGGGAAACATTCAAAGCAGGCTATAATTGCAGTCTTTCAGCAAAACAGAATTTACCAAAACATGCCTTTTAGAATGTGGCACAATTTATCACCCCCATGGTGCATGACACACTATTACATTTGTCACTGCTTTAATTGGATGTTACATGTCAGTAATGACTCATCAGCTCCGAGAGTTATGAAAGACGAATTCTTGCTACTGTACCTCAGAATTTGCACCAAAAATAAAACTAAAGAATAGTTTATTTCTCACAAGCTACATTTGGGAGAAACACTAATCCCTGTTTTAGGGAAATAATGATGAATTTCATTTATTCACACCAAGATGATTGCCTGCAAGGTATCTCATTGTGCCTAGATCACAAATGAGTAAAACGCTATCAGACAAACCAAGGCGAAAACTGAGTGTGTACATTTTAACAAAGTGCAGAAAAAAAATAACAATAATAAAATAAACTCCCTCCCTAGGACAGAATTGTTAATTCAGAGAATTTTTCAGATTCTGTGATCTGATAAGCTCAGCAACTCAGTCATTGCTGAAATTAAATTAGGTTTCCGAAAATGAATATTTCATTTTCAAGATTCTGTTGCTTAGAGACCTGGAAAGAGAAGGCCGATTTAGCCCAAGACACAAGAGATGTTATGAGGAACGTCATTTTCTCCTGGTAACTGCCCGAGAATGCATAGGAAAAAATTACACAATGAGGCAAAACAATGATGGCGGTACAAATGGGTTCGCTATAAACGTTACAACGTGCCTCATGTCTTTCAAGCTAAAAATGTCTTTCTCCACCCTTCACCCTTATTACTCACACTCAAACTGGGCAAAATATTATGATACCACATACCCAAACTACCTTTTGTTTTAACAAACACAAGGGGGGAAAGAAAGCAAAACAAAAGAAATCCTCAGTGGCCAAGAAAAGAGTGTTTGTCCTACCAGGGAGTTTGGACAAGAAACAGGGATGTATAAACTCATAATCTGCATGCTGGCTGGCTCTCCACTCACTTGGCTACATGTATTTTCATCAGCACCATAAACACTGAACACATTTTCCAGTCACCACCACTGAAGCTAGAACAGTCTTGAGATCTCTCACATTTTTTGGTACGGGGGATCCTGATTGTTTCCAGAATCTCTAATAATAGAGCCCTCTGAACTTTCTCTGGGCACAAAATTATCCATCTGCAGATCACTTTTCCCAGACTTCCTTGTGAATAGGTGTGGCCACATGACTATGTTTTGGCCCATGAGAAGAAGGCAGAAGCCATTTGTACCATACGACTCTCATAATGTTTACAAGGAAGTTCTTGCCTTCTATTCCCCTTTCCCCTTCTGTTGGTTGGAGTGCAAGGTGATGAGTCACCCAGATTTAGGCATGTGGAGCTGTACCTGCAGCAAGGCAGAGCAACAAGATGGAAGTAACGTGGGTCCTTGGATGAACCCATGGAATGAAGTAATCAATCTACACTTTTGTCCAGTTCTAGGCTGTAATGTCTTTTCCATTATTGTATATTTAGGAGTCTCTTTTGACAGCAATAGGGCCTTCACCCCAATTAATAGATTAGATTTTAGTACATATGGCCATGGGAGATGGTTTTCTTCCTACAATTTGTTCAGCTTCATCGGGATTCTAACCTACTCTTGATTCTCCCTCCTTTCTCAGTTTAAAGTAGATAGCCAAAATTTTTCTCCTCCTCTTCCTCCTCCTCTTCCTCCTCCTGTTCTTCCTCCTCCTCCTACCCCCTCCCCCTCCACTGCTCCTACTATTTCTCCTACTACTACTTCTCCTACTACTACTTCTCCTCCTCCTCCTCCTCCTCTTCTTCTTCTTCTTCTTCTTCTTCTTCTTCTTCTTCTTCTTCTTCTTCTCCTTCTCCTCCTCCTCCTCCTCCTCCCCCTCCTCCTCCTCTGCTAGTCACTCCCCACCGCATCTCCATTCAGAATTCTAGTATGAAAGCAAGGCATGGCTATACACACCTGTAATCCCAATGCTGGGGAGGCTGGGGAGGATGCATTGGAAATTCAAGGCCAGCTGAGGCTACATAACAGAACTCTGTCTCAGAAAACAAAAAAGAGAGAGAGAGAATTCTACTATGTGTTCTGAATATGAGTTCACTTACATGTGACCTTGCCTCCATGACCACAGTGGCTGCCCTGGAAACTTACGGGGATACAACTGGGACAGTGAGAGTTCTTTCTGGATCAGCCCAGGGAATGTGCACTTTCTTTGTGATAAAATAGATCCCTTGATTTGTGAAGACCATTCGGAGTGGTCTCCAGTTAACCTAAGCCAGGAGCCTAAACTTTATAAGCTGTATGAGCCCATCCTCCTAAAAAAAAAAAAGAGCACATAAAAGAATAAGAAAATAATTATGTTAGTGTAAGCTAGTTTGAACTGGGTTTTGCCATTAACAAATAAAAAATTCCTGATTGATACTCTCTGCAAATTAATATTGTTATTGCAACAGTGTCCTATTCAGCTCTGAATGGGCATTTTATTGTCTACCCTCACATGCACCAAATGCATCAAGAATCAATCAATACCTAAAACAAACAAACAAAATATATATATATATATAATATCCAGATACAGATCCATATCCTATATATCAGCAGTCTTCAGTTTTTTGACACCAGAGCCAGATATTGTGGAAGACCTTTTTTCCACAGACTGGGAGGCAGGTGATGCTCACAGGAGCCAGAGCTCAGGAGGTAATAGCAGCCAGTGGTTGGGGATCCCTGCTATGTATGGTCAAATTGCACTAGTCAAAGCACGATTATCTTCTTCCTGGCTAAATATAGTTATTGGGATTCATAAACGCTGCCATGATTTGTTACCACCGTGCTACACCATATGGTTAGTTCTAAGTGAATCATAAGATTATTAGAAAAGAGAATTTTCTTGTATCCTACTTAGCACATGACATTGAGGTTAACCACCTTGAAAAAGGAAAAAACAAATTATAATGTTTAACCTAAAGTCTGACACCGTGGTGCATGACTGTAATTCCAGCAACTCTGGAAGCTAAGGTAGGAGGATCATGAATTCGAGACCAGAGGCAGCCTGCACAATTTAGCTAGATCCTCTCCCAAAATAAAAAAATAAAAAAGAGGCTTGGTGTGCATCTCAGTGGTAGAGTACTTGCCTAGCATGTGAGAGGCCATGGGCAGCCCAACACCCCCCACACACACACCAGGTACTAGGGGAAGGAAAGAAACTAAAAGCACATGCCATATCAATAAGAATAACTGCTGGGCTGGAGATGTAGCTCAGTGGTCAAGCGCTTTTGAAATATGCACAAGGCCCTGGGTTTGGTCCCCAGCACCACAATAAATAATACATACATACATACATACATACGTTGTTGTTGTTGTTAGGTGCCATTGAGTCGGTATCTGACTCATAGCAACCCTCATAGGGTTTTCAATGGCTGACTGTTTCAGGATTGCCTTGGGAGTGGATTGCCAGGTCCTTCTCCCATTTTTGTGGTGCTGGGAATTGAACTCGGGACCTCAGAGACTGCAGCACAGCGTTCTACCAATTGAGCTAAATCTCAGCCCCACATAAATAAGTAGCAACAACTTTTCTCAGTTCATCTGAATGTTAGAAAATGAAAGAGTTGAGCCAGGCATGGTGGTACACTCTTGTAATCCCAGCATCTCAGGATCACAAGTTCAAGGGTAGAGACAGCCTGCATTACTTAGGGAGGCTCTCACTCAAAACTAAAAAATAAAAAATGGACCATAGGTGCAGCCCAGTGGTAGAACACTTGCAAAGTATGTGCGAGGCCCTGGGTTCAACATCAATGGATTGCCAGAAGAAAACGAAAGGGTTGATCAACTATCTGTTTATAAAATGAGGATCATCACACAGGACCATCTTGATTTAAAAACCAATCTCAGTCACCTAACTGCATCACTTTAAAAGGAGATGGAAGGGGGCAGAGGCAGTCATTCCTAACTTTGGAGCAGGACTCTCTAGGAATCATACTGAGATGGATCTGATTGGCTGCATTAAAGGTAAGTAGGTTGTTTCCATATTGCCCCTGCACTGTAATCATGTAAGACAAGAAACTCTGAGTGACTCATGAGCAGTAACTCTTCCTAACAGACGGATACTTAATTTTACCCAAATGAAACCCTTTGCTGAAGAGGGTGTGGGAGCCATTGCTGAGGCGTGAGAGTACATGGCAATAAGCATTTAACAAAGAATTTCTTTCATGTCCTTTGATACCTCCCAATAATCAAAGCACTACTCCCAGAAATCAAGTGCAGAATAATTCTTATGACAAATAGGGACTGACAAGGGCCGCCCCTTGAAAACTCTCTCACCAGCTGCCACTCAATGCTGAGTGACCCAGTAGACAGTCCCCATTCATAGGACCTCAACAATGAATTTATTTTTAGTCTAACATCCAGTGGGAATGTGTTCTAGCCTACCCCATGACTTCTAAGCTCACAGTTATATGCTGTTGCCAAAAAGGATTAAGAAATGCCTGTAACAAAGAAAAGTAGAAATGGGTGAGAATTGTTTCTTACTTTTATTATTATTTTTATTTGTTTTCACTTTTGTTTTTGAGACAAGGTCTTGCTATATAGTTCAGGCTATCCTGGAACTCACTATGTAGTCCAGGCTAGCCTTGAACTCATGAGCCCCCTGCCTCTGCTTCCCAAGTGTTGGGATTACAAGCATACACCACCATACCCAGATTTTATTAGGATTTTTTTATTTTCCAGAGTATGACAATTTGTTTACCTCTGTGGGTGTTTGTCTTACTGTGTTATTCTTCTTCAATCAAGTAATGACTAGTTTTGTGCAAATGAATGATAGAACTGTTAGGGTAGGAAGTTGAAAGAGACATTCTTTTGAGAAGTTAACAGGCCATTTGAGGGGAAAACAGAACTCAGGGTACAAAGCAAAGACAGCAACCCTCATGAGTGCCTACTAAAATTTCTTAAATTTTAGTCATGTGCATGATAATCCAATGTGGTTTTCCTTTTACCATTTTCATATGCCACTAGAGTCCTTATTATTTACTCAATGCTATGGTTGTTAGGTGCTATTGAGTCCAACTCATAGAGACCCTATGTACAACAGGATGAAACACTCCCTGATTCTGTGCCAGGCACATGATCTTATTTATGCTTAAGCCCATTGTTGCAGCCACTGTGTCAATCCATCTAATTGAGGGTTTTCCTTTTTTCATTGACATGCCACTCTCCTAAACATGATGCCCTTCTCTGGGGATTGGCCCCTCCTGATTACATACATGTCCAATATATGTCAGATGCAGCCTAGCCATCCTTACTTTCCAAGAAGCACCGTAGTGGCACTTCTTCTGGGACAGATCTGTCAGTTCTTTTGGAGCTTTACTTCCTCAATAGGCTTATGGAAATGAAATCACTTATCTTTTTTTTTTTTTTTTTTTGCCTTTTGGCTTAAAATTTATTAATGCTAATAAATAATTATTTCATATTTATATTATTTGTAAACTTTTTTTTATTAGAAATTTTTAATGTACATCATAATGTGATTCATTTTGACATGCTTTTCGAAATCACTTATCTTGTTCTTTAATTACCCCACAGTCAAAGGAAACTAGATCAGTACTGAAAATAGAAACACCGCATCACTGGCCAGAAATCAGAAAACATAAAAGCAAATACACCAAAACCAAAACAATGCTATGCAATTTCAGCTAGAGACGTGCACCCGCTGAGAGCTGAGAAGACTTTGAGTCTCTGCAATTGCAAAAAGTTTTCTTTCACTCTTGGTTCCCTCAACACCGCCCGTGGCATGTCTCCCATATTTCAGGAGACGCTGGTTGGGAAACCAGCGAAAGAGATTCACAAGCATGGTGGATCTGAGGATTCCAATCCAGAATCTTCTGTTCCCAAAGCCCGAGTTTTCCATTTCACACGGTTTCCAGGAAACTATCAGGTGACAGCCATCAGCCATCTTGGGCAGTTCCCATAGAAAGACTGAAGTTGGAAGTAGGAATGAAGAAGAAGGGAGAGCAGCTTCTCCTTCACCACAGCCCTCCACAGCAGAAGCTAGCACGCACCTAGGTTGCCTTGTGGGCACCCTGGCTTCCCTTCTTGCCTGGAATTGTCATGTGTCCTTCAGCAATGAAAACAAGCACTTCAAGGTAGCCCCCCTCACTCTGAAACTGGAAAAATATCAGCGGTGCCTATCAGCAGCATCAGTGACCAAAAGTTGACCTTGCTGAGTTAATCAGTAGAGAAATTAATCAGTTGGAAAAATGCAAATTTGTTTTCTGCACAGAGTTGGGAACTCATTACACTGAGCCACTCCTTAAATTAAGTTCAGAGTTGCGGCTCCAAATCTGGGTCAGATAAGGAACAATGGACGGCTGTTAATAAGCAAGCCTGAGAGCTGTGGCCTGCTGAATCTTGTCATTGAAGGCCTGGGTGTTCATTTCTCCCTCAGCCCCTTAATGTGTCTACAGAACAGAAGACAGCCAGCCCCACTTGGATCGGATTTTTTTTTTCCTAGTTGTCTCTTATTTATATGGATGAACATTTCCTCATAATGTATTTTGGTTTAGAGTTCAAATAGTCCACCTGTGTCTTTAGCCATATGGTCAAACCTTAAGCTGCTTCATCCTGCTAAATAAACAAGGGGTTGTTATAACATATGACATGGGTCACGAGATTCCAGAGGTGCACATTGAGTGGATGAATCCCACTCTTTGCTCCTTAGAACCCCTGGGTCACTCGGTCTGAGAAACCAGAACTGTGAGTTGGTGTTGTTTGCTGGTTTGTTTTGTTTTTTAATATTAAGGATGGTTTAAAATCAGTAGCTATGATTCAGCATCCCGATGGGACAAGTCAATAATGGTACTCCATTTCCTTTCCTTACACTCTCCCAAACAGTCTTCAAGAAAATTGGCCTGTCTCTCTGTACTTTTGCTGACATCGCTTTCAAGGTGCCTTGGAAAACTGTGATTGATTCACACCCATCAGCTCAGAAAACACCTGCCAGACAGCAGCAGGAAAGGAGAGTGGACCGTTAACATAAAGCACAGGGTTTACATTCAGGAGGCAGTTCTCTAAGCCGGCACTTCTATCTTGTGATTAAATAATCATGAACAGGATAGAATTGTCTAGAACTTTAAGATAAAATGCCTTATGATTCAAAAAATAAAAATTCATCTGCCTGGTACACTCAGGGCCCTTGGTCTGATCCCCAGTACTGCAATTTTAGATCCAGAAAGCATTTCTGGTTAAATACTTATCAGGCATTGTAATTTGACTTCAGCAACAACTTTCTCCTAAGTAGGGTGTTCTCCTAAGAAGCTAGCTTCTTCAAGCAACACCAAGCTATCCTGTTTTCATGCTGCAAGGGGCAGGTCATGTCTTCTTTTCACTTTATTAGGAATGTTTCTTGTTTTGCAACCAGCTTATTACTTTATCTGGTAATGTCTCATGTCCTTCTTCCCGCTGCAAAGACAGGCCTGCTTAGCCATGTATTCTGGAATGCTGCCGCCCTACCGTGTCCTAGCTAATTGATCCAGGATCAGCCTGACAACCAGAAGCCAAGGGATCAATCTGAGCTCCCTTCCCTGGGAACTTGAATAAAGAGTCACACACACTGTGCCTCTTCCTCAGCCCCTGGAAGTGTCCAGTTTTTAGACTTATGACTTGTGGTACTAGCAGCCACATGCATCTAGACATAGCCAGATGAGAGAGAGACCACCAGAAACACAGAGCTATGACTGGCCACATGACTCCAAAGGGAAAGAACAGGACCAAGGGCCCCTGACACTGAGGGCAGGGCTTTGGTTTCCCCTGGTTTCTAACTTTCACTTCCTACTGCCCTGGCTGTGTCTGAGCACAGACTTCAAATGCTTAAAACGAACTTCTATTTCTTGAGCTGCCATACACGCCTGTCCTATACAACCAACTCTCTATAGAGCATTAATAAAGAAGTTTATGCTTCTCTGCCAAGAATGAACAGCATTTGTACAGCTCCTGCATGCAAACTGAAACAAAATCACACTGCCGTTGAACATTCTTCCCTGGACTTTGTTGTTATCATTACTTCTATGAAGTCTTCCTTTCTTTTAGTTCTCACAGATGGAGATTCTCAGAGCACCAACAATCCCCAAGTTCAAATCACTTCCCTCCAGAGTTTGGGAATTAGTCCTCCATTTCTGCTAGCATTTTCCAAGTATAATTGAAGCATCTAATACCAGACAGAATCTCCTTTCTTAATAGACACCGCACTGTTTCTCTTTATTCTGAAACTGTGTAGATTTTCCTCTACATGTCCCAGAAATTAAAAAAAAATAATTGTACCAGTGTCTGGCTATTTGTGCCCCTTTTCCAAGCCTCTGTCAGGCAATTAGTAAGCTCTTCTGATCTAAAGATTCAAGAATTTCTTCATCTGAGGGAATTTCATCCATTGGTTCTATTGTCTCTTTAAAAATTGCTTCCCCATTTCTGCTCTCTCTTTACATAATGTCCATAAGATACCCTCTCTCTTACATTTATCCAGTGCATTTTATCTTTACCCATACTTTTAATTTTTATCATTTTTCTCTGGTTTTGAAATAATGTCTTCTGTTAGTTTACCTCTCCATCCTTCCACTATTCAGATATTCTGTGCCCACGTTCTATTTTTTAGTTTGGATTAACATGTTTCCTAGGAACTCTTTCTTTTCTTCCAATTACTTCTAATTAAATTCCTCCAATTCTTCCAATTAAATTCCAATTGGAATTTCTTCCAATTCCAAGAAATGTGTTGCTCTTGCTTCTAAAAATTATTATGCAATCACAATGAGATTCATAGGTTAAACTTTTAACTTTTACTCCTGTTTCCTCCATTAGAGCAGTCTCATCTAGGAATATAGCATGAAAAGAAAATCCACCATAGGTATGATAAAGGATATGGTGGGAGATGAAAACAAGACTAATATCTTGTTGGCAGATGAGAGACAAGTGCCAAGCACCAAATAAGGTGAAATGGAGCATCTACTGCAGAAGCTAAGATTCTGATTCTCACTGAGCATGTGGTAAAATGCCTGACCAGAGTCAGGCAGCGAAGGATACGCAAAGAGAGGGGAGTAACAGACCCAAAGTGAAAAGAAAAAATTAACAAATAATATATAAACAATTCTCATCAACAAAGAATGTTATATTTTGCTAAACTTTTACTTAAATAGGAGGCCAAAAGAAATACATTTTAAGAGATACAGGATTTAAAGAGTTTGATAATTTTTTTTTCTGAAAGTAAAATTTCTCTATTTTTCCCTCATATCTACCTCTCTCACCCTGCCTTCTCATGCCCCTCACCTCTTTCCCGATGGTCCTCTTCCTCTTCACAAACAGTCCTCCTTCTACTTGCATGTCATATCTATCTATTTATGTTGTTGTTATTGTTACTTATATTGTGTTGTTGTTAAGTGCCATTGTGTCCAGTGCAACTCATAGCGACCTGATGTACCACAGAATGAAACACTCCCTGACACTGCGCCATGCCCAGCACTGTCAGTGCTTCTCTGCTACTCATAGGGTATTTGCTGGCTGATTGTTTTGGGAGAGGATTGCCAGGTCTTTCTCCCATGTACTTATATATAAGTGTGTAAATCTAGATTCTGCATATGAGAAAACATGATTCTAATAGGATTTTAAGGCTTCAAGTGCATTTGAGGAGACTCACATCTCTAACAGTATTTCTATTCATCATGATTTTTGTGAGTATCACCTGTAGCCAATGATATGTACAAGTATAAAATTATATACCTATATACATACAGATGTGTCTGTATATAAACATATGCATGTGGTTATGTGTGTCTCTGTATATGTACACACACAATTGTGTTGTTTACATAAGAAACAGCTGAAAAAATATGGCAAAGTGGTCACATCTGTTCAGATGATGGTAACAGAGATGGTGCTCTCTGTTTTTCTATGTATTTGGGACATTCCATATTAAATAATTCTAATGATTTCAAGCCTGCAGCTGTACCACTGTGGCGCCTGATCCCATCAGATCTCAGAAGCTAAGCAGGGTCGGACCTGGTTAGTACTTGGATGAGAGACCACCTGGGAACACCAGGTGCTATAGGCTTGGGAGAAGGACCCGGCAGTCCACTCCCCAAAACACAATCAACCATTGAAAACCCTGTGAATAGCAGAGAAGCACTGACAATAGTGTTTCACTTGTTGTACATAGGGTTGCTATGAGTCGGCACTGACTCCATGGTACCTAACAACAACAACAACAACAGTGACTTCAAAGCAGAAAAATCAATGAACACGGCTCATACTGGAGCACAGACTCCAGGCATCTGAAGGTATCAGTAGATACTCTCTTGTGGGCTCGCCAGATCATTGGTGTGGTTGTTGTGTTTTTTCTTTTATGCTAATCATGCAATACTACCTACTATGAATTTTTTTAAATGAAGATATTAAGATCAGTCACACATCTTTGAAAAATGTTTTGCCTCTATTTGGATGTGGCTTTGCTAGAGTTGTAAGTCTTTTTATCTGGGGGGAGGGTCTGGGTTTGGCGGGAGGATTGTTACGAGAAAATCATGAGAGAAAGGCCAGGTCTGTCTCCCCTGGTGAAGGGGGACCATCCTTAACAGTCTCTTTCCTTAGATTCATAAATGGATTTCTGCCTCATCTCGCAGTAAATCTGAGCCCAGAAGAATTCATAGGGCCTCCTAATGCACATAATGCAGCATGACCGATGAGATGTGGCAGGCACAACCCAATATCTAGTTTTCTGAAAACCACCCTGAAATGAACCATCCTGGCCAGAAAGTTAAAACAATACGCAGACTCCAACAACCAGCAAACTTATTTTCCTTGATTCTGTCGTAGTCTCGGGCACTTTGCAATTTGGATTACAAAGCGCTATCTGTGTATTTTCTGATGGTGGGTGACAGCTACTGTTTATTCCCAGAAACTCAAATTAATGGTTTTGTTAAATCGACTTTCAGCACTGCACGCAGAAGTCATCCCCCGGGGATCTGTCTAAAGGTCTCAGCCAGTTTCATGTACTGCAAAATGAGTGTTCTTAAGCAAACAACAAGAAAATTGGTTACCTGAATCTTGAAAGTCAATTGAGGTGCTGTCTGCAAGGACATAGGAGGGTCAGAAGAAATAGGTATAAAATAAGAATCAACTTCATTGGCCCTTCCCTAGCATAACAATCATGTCGGTAAAATGGACCAGTGATTGCAACCAATCCAATGGGAGAGGCTGGGATTAAGACCTTGCTTCCAGTTTTTATTCTTCAGTCTCTCTCAGCCTCAGTTGTCCCATCTGTAACATACGATTCCAGATTCCTGTTTAATGACACCATGGATGAGGATGAAGTGAAGTTATAAATGAGGGCTGTGGGTATAGCTCAGTAGCAGTGCACTTACCTGGCGTGGGTGAGGTCCTGAGTTACATCCCCACCCACACACGCACAATTACAAGTATGAAAATATTTTGTAGAGATTAGATTACCATTCAGACACTTGGTTGCCTTTTTTTTTTCAAGCTGGTGGCTTGGACTCAGAGATGGCAATAGACTGAACCACCTCTGACTTGTCACAGCCTGGCAGTGCCCTGTCAAACCATTGTTAGTTACCATGTTAAACTGAGCGCCTTTTAAAGCTTTTGTGAGGAGCACATAAGATAATAGATGCAAGTGTGCCTCAAAAAGCGAAAAGGATGGGGCAAATGGCAAGGATGGCTATTATAATTATTTGTATGTTTTGTGGGGTTGAACCTAGGACTTTGCTTCTTAAGAGCAAGCCTTCTTCCCCTGAGCCACACCCACAGCCCATTTTTTACTTTATGATTTGAGTCAGCATCTCACTAAATTTTGCAGGCTGCCTTGAGCCTCAAATTCGCAATCCTCCTGCCTCCGCCTCTAGAGTTGCTGAGATTATAGCCGTAAGCGGGATTGTATGGTTATTTTTGATTAACAGGATGATGGTCTTCCTAAACAGGTGCCTGTCTATAAAATGTTGATGGAAGAAGCAAGGAAATACCAATGCTTAGCAGCAATGTCTTGGGAACTGGCTGTGGTCTCATCATATGGGTCCGATTTGTCTTAAATATTTGGATATTTCAAGTAGAAGTGGTTTTCTTCTTATTTCTTAAACTTTGTCTGAGTCAGCAGGAAAATTGCCACTGTCCTCAATTTCATTGTTTACTGAGCATGCTGAAATAAAATAATAAACCCATGCGGGAACTACTGGCTTATCTGGGGGGAATCTGAAGACAGAACTTACAGAGGCTAGGTGATAGAAAATTCTTTATTTCATATGTAAAGGATATGTTTTCTTTGACTATATAAATTGCCCAAATACTGTCCTGTCTAAGCATCTAAAATCAATGTTATCTACTCAAAGATCACAGGAAAGAACACAAGTAGCTTATCCCCAAGCCAGTGGCCTACTTTACGTGCTTGAAAACTAAGAAAGAAAAGTCAAGGTTGACAAGCATCTGATAATTCAGACCCAAAGGAAGCCCTTGTCAGAGAAGAGTAAGGTTCGGATCGCAGGCCAGGGCAGGCACTTAACTCCCACATTTGTTTATCCTTCTGCAAAGTGAGATGATGCTACACTGTCTGTTCTTCCCTGCACTAGGCTGTGGATGGGAATGCGCTTTCAAAAGCATAAAGTCCTATGGAAATGCACGCTATCTCGGTTACACTGACATGCAATTCAAGGAGTTACTTCTTTTCCTCCACTCCATGCTGCTTGTCAAAGTAATAAGGTTTTCACTCATGAAAGCAAAATTTAATACTCCCTCCCAACCGCCCCCCCAAAAAAACCCTATATTTTGGCAACATTTTGTGTACTCTAATATGGAATATTCCATTCGGCATCCACAGCCCCTTGAAAGGCCATGGAATCCCTTCATGGGAGTCTTGTTTATAGACAATGTGTGTATGCATGTGCATGCATGGATGGAGTGTCCTACATTTCATCAGATTACCAAAGAGACTCATGGCCTGACCTTTTCCTCCATCAAGAAGCATCATCTCCTTTAAGTACCCAGGCTTCCCTCATAATCTGTACCTCTTTGTAATTTGTTCTTAGTTTTAAAAGGAAAGTCAGCCATGTTTTTAAACAAAACAGTCTGCTCTCAGATAATGTATCCCTTTATTGCCTTTGTTTCTACGAAGGTTGTCATGTCTTTGGGTTTCTACTTCCTTTAACTTTCAACCTCTGGCAGGCATTGAGATATGGGTATTTCGATGAGCATTGGTACAAAAATGACAATGAGGAAGATTCGCCATTTTGATATATTCCTAGCCATTGCTTAATGGAAAAAACTGTCATAATATGCTCAGTAGGAAAAATAACGTGCTACAAATTTTGAAAGGCTAGAGTTTAGCTCACCTGCAGCCCTTCCACTGTGGCGGCTGATCCCATCAGATGGCTGAAGCTAAGTAGTGTCAGGCCTGGTTAGTGCTTGGATGGGAGACGGCCTGGGAACACCTGGTGCTGTAGGCTTGGGAGAAGGACCTGGCAACCCACTCCCAAAAAACAATCCACTATTGAAAACCCTATGAATAGCAGAGAAGCAATAACAATACTGTCTCCTGGTGTAGGGAGGGTCGCTATGAATCGGACATCAAATCGACCACGGCACTTAACAACAACAACAACAATGGTTTTAGCTCAGTTGGTAGAGTGCTGCTCTGCGCACTCTGAGGACCCCAGTTTGATCCCAAGCATTACAAAAACGGGACTCCCGAAGCAATCCTGAAACAGTCAGTCATTGAACACTCCATGAGGGTTGCTATGAATCAGATCTCACTGGATGGCACCTAACAACAACAACCAATTTGAAAGCTCCAGACCTCCATTGCAGTCTTGATTCAGGATGGCCATTGGACAAATTCTTTTCTGTCAACTGACTTACTCCCTACTTGGTTGAGAGTTTATTGGCAACACTGAGAACATAACAATCCTCCCAGCAATGGCAACATGCCCTCTGCCATATTTAATGCTACCACATCAACCTACCACTACCACAAACCTCAAACCAGATCTGATGAAGTAGTATTGTTTGCTTCGTGGGTTCTCAGTTCAATTTCATTGAAGTTGGTGGTCTCACAGTATCACAAAAATGATATCTAAGTTTCATTTGGTGCTTAACTTGTAGGAGTGCCATGTTTACTACAGGGAGATACATGTTTCCTACTATTAGCCACGTGATAAATAATATATTTTTTGTCAACCAAGGCTGATTGCCCTGGAAGCAACTGAGCCCAAACAGCAGACATAAGGCTTGAGATGAACTGATACTGAAATCTAACCAGCAGTAGAGTGAGCACTTCCTATTCCTGATCACAGTAATCAAAATGGACCTTGCCAAGGCTTCTTAAGGTAAAAAGGCTGAATAAAATGCCATCACTTGGTTGTTTTTTTTTTAAGGGGATTATATGCAAAACCTTCAGCTTTTCAGAAGCAGGATCTAGATGCCCTCAAAACTCTACCCTTTAGTGCAATGCAATATTTAATGATTTTACAGTATTCTTGGACATTCTGTATCATTTATAGTAACTATACTTCATCTTTCTAAAAAAAAGAATTAAGCTTTTTAAAAATCTTTCACAAAACTTTTTACCACCAGTTTTCAGTGGCACCTAACAACAACTGCTTTTTAAAAAGAATGGGAAGGTAGTAGTTAATAATGTGTCTCCATTAAAGCTTAATACACATAATTTCTCATCAAATATCTCTAAATTAATGATTAATCCAACTTTAAAAAATGTTCACTAGAAGCAGACTCTGTACATGCACGTGTCAATCAATAAAGAGGAAAGAACATAAAATGTGTTTAATCATTTATTTCTTAAATTCCATTGTGTGCGTTGATGTTTGGCATGTAAATACAGTGGTTTGTTGTGAAAATATCACACATCTAGATTGAGCTCATGGCCAAAACAGCAAACAAATGGTTATTTTCACATTTTTTTATGTTTGTAATCAGAATATTCATTTTTGTAGGCAAATGTATATAAGTGTATGTACATATGTAAATGCATACATGCATACCTATGATAATCACAGTCGCATAGATAGATAGTTTAATTCTGAAGCTCCCTTTGTTTCCATTTAAAACCAAAAAGGTATAGTTAACATCTCAAGTTTAAACATCAGAGTTTTGCAGCCAGAACGCAAATAGCAAAGGAGTTAAAAAGCAGTCACTTCTTGCATGCATTCGCCTCAAAAGCATCTTATCTAGCGCTGACCCCATTGGCTAAAACCAGCTCCTCTACTGCATTGTACTTGATTTGGCATGTCACCTGTCTCTTGTTTGTCTATAGATTAGCACAAAAATGTCATTGCAAACTCAGTGAATAGGGCGCAGCCTCAGCACCTGCCACTTTTAAAACTCTTTAGAAGATTCCCTTGTTTATTTTGTAGACGCCCAGGGGGGCACTTAAATAACTGCATTGAAATAAACAATACTGGCGATGATTAAGGAGGCTTTTCACATGAAAATTCACTTCAGAAAAATGTTTTGCAGATGTACTGAAGAAAACTGTATCACTAAGAACCACTCAAAATACTTTGGTGGACCAAAACACCTTTCTATTTCTTCTGGCAACCTGCCAAGTTCACTGCCAGCTTGAAAAGAATTCTATAGCTGGAGGCTAGAGCAGAAACTGCAACGATTTAAAAGAGAATTGGCTACAGTAGGAACGATAATGCCCTATATCGTTAAAATGCAACTGGCATCTTAGCCTCCCTACAGCTCTTTGAAAATATGCTTACTCTTCAACTATTTACAAGGAAAAAGCGGAGACAATTGAAATCATGGGAAATAAAAATTATTTTAAAGGGCTGAGAAGTATTTGTCAAATGATTTATCAGCAGTGCTTATAAAATAATGGCATGTTCTCGACTGTTAAATGAGTAAGAAATCCATGCAGAAATTCTCCTCATTATGAAACTCACCCATCAAACACAAACCATTTTCACAATGCCCTACATTAATTAATTTGGACCATGAACACAAAACCGGTGGCTTAAAATTAAGATGTAAACACAAATGGACAATGTCCTGGCGTGATTGGTGTATCTTTGCATTTGACAGAAACAAAGAGACTTTGAGTTACTTATCTTTTGTGGTTGATGTTGGAGAATGAAGATTTGGTCTGGTAAGTTAAGGAAAATCACAGTCTGTGAACAAAACTGAAAGGAATCTCTTGGGTGTTTGTACAAAAACCAAAAGGAACATCTGCCCAGTGGTTTAGATTTAAAATCAGCAGCAATGACATACTTAGAGCTTTGCCATTCAACATGTTATTCAATAGCCCCTGATTTTTTCCTTATGTGGGAATGAGTAAAATTCTCCCCCCGTATAGGTACAAATACATCTCCACGTAAACTTGCTCTCATGAATACACAAACACCAATGGCAAAGTCAAGAGTTATTTGCTACAGATCTCAACATGGGAATCGAGAGGAAGTACTCAATTTAACATACCAATCATTTACTGCACGCCAGAATTTAAATAAGTGATGCAAGTACCTGGCTTTAAGGAGCTTAATGCAAAAGGACAGAAAAATGACAGATGTGTGAATGTACGTTAGTCAAGGTTTTAAAAAAATTCATGGAAGTGTGTACTAAGGGCAATGGAAACAATGATATGGGAACATTTTCTGAAATCCTAAAAATGAATACTCAGATAAAAATTAAGGGAACGGGACTTCGGTAATTTTAACTCAAACTCCACATTTCTATAACCAACAGCCACATCTATCTTAACAGTCAAGAAACGTGTTCTCAGTCATACCTGCTACTAACGAGGGACTTCTTTCCCCACCGTATAAGCAAAGAGATCACCTATGAAACATGGGAAAGTCTTCACTAAACCTCCAAGAATTTTAATTCAATGCACGTTTACTGTTCCATTCTCTTTTAATGGTACCAAGTCCCATCGATATACTAAAGATCTCCAGGCTGACTGCTTTCTGAGTTCTGGACTCAGATATTTGACTTTCTGCTTGATTTCTAGATGCGTCTCTAGTATCTCCAACTTAACATATCTCAGACTGAACTTGTGGTCCCCTCTAATCTGTTAAAGCTGAACTCCTCATGCATTCATTAACCCTGGGGTTTCCTAAGGCCAAGGCCTGGGCACTACTGCTAGCTTCCCCTTCTGTATGCCTCCCCACTTCCTATCCAATTAGCCTATCAAATCTATTACCGTTAGGTCTATCTTCTTAAGATCTTCCAAATATATCCTTGCCTCTGACCCTATTCAGATGATGGATCAGGGTGCCATTGTCCTTTGCTAGATTGCCATAGGGGTCTCCTAACTTGATTCTCAACTGCTACTTTACAGAAGCCAAAACGATCCTTCTACATTCAAATTTTGCTTTCTGCACTTCCCTGATGGACACCTCACAAAGGCTGCCCGTGGGTGATATGACAAAGTCTAACCTCCTTGTTGTTGGGGTTAGATATCATTGAGTCATGTTTGACTCATAGAGACCCTATCGGGTTTTCAATGGCTAATTATTCAGGAGTGGATTGCCACATCCTTTCTCTGATTGTTGAAGTGCTGGGGATCAAACCTAGGGCCTCAAAGACCCCAGAGCGGAGTTTTATCAACTGAGTTAAACCCCAGCCCAAACACTGCCCAACACTGTGCCATGTCTGGCACTATGTCAGCACTTTTCTGCTGTTCATAGGGATTTCAATGACTGATTGTTTTGGGATTGTTATCAGGAGTGGGTTGCCAGGTCCTTCTCCCTTTTTTGTGGTGCTGGGGATCAAACCTGGGGCCTCAGAGAGTGTAGAGTAACACCCTACCAAACAAGCTAAACCCCAGCCCCTATCCTCCTTACTGGATCTTAAATAAGCACATCATAACATAGTTCCTAAACATCTCTTCTAGGTTCATCTTTCTCCAGACCCCAGCTCACATTGCAGCATAATTAATGCTTTCAGTCTTACAAAAGCTCCACTTCCAGAAAAGTCCATCTCCTACCTCATTGCTGACTGGTCCTTCAGATTCAGCATTGCAGACAAAGGTACGCCTGGCTCATGCCATGGTTGTTTAAATTGCATCATAAGCTTATGAAAGCTGGTTGTTGAATAAGGGAGACAGGAGAAGAACTGATGCTTTTGAATTAGGGTGCTAGAGATGAATATTGAATAGACCACGAACTGCCAAAAGAACCAAGAGATTTGTCCTAGAAGAAGTGCAACCAGAGTGCTCCTTGGAAGCAAGGGGAGCTAAACTGTGTCTTATGTATTTTGGACACATTTTCAGAAGGAACCAATTCCTGGAGGAGGACACCATGTCTGGGAGAGTGACAGATCAACGAAAGAAAGGAAGACCCTCAACTGGATGGATTGACACAGTGGCTACAACAATGGGCATAAACATAACAAGATCATGTGCATAGCACAGTGTTGGGGAGTGTTTTTTTCTGTTGGACATAGGGTCACTATGAGTTAGACTTGACTCAAAGGGACCTAGCAACAACAACAACAACAACAAGATCTTAGGATGTACCCTACTACATTTCAATGACTCACTTACTGGGATTCGTTCCCTACTACATTATTAGAGTTTCCTGGTCAGGGACTATTATTTTCATTTGTATCTCTAATTTCTAGAACAATAGTGATGAGCACAGAGTAGGTAGTGAGGTTTCTTTTGATATTGAAAGAATATTTGCAACACATTTTGTAGTATGCAAAGATATTTTTACTCAGTGCTTAATCCACTCAGATTGTCATCTTATAAATTAAAAGTATAGTTTCAAATAGAAATAAATATATAAATGGATATGTGCATGTATGCGCGTATGTCACTTAATAGGGATGTTGCTATTGCTGTCAGGTGCTGTTGAGCAGGGCCCACCTCATAGCGACCCTAAGTACAACCGAATGAAACACTACCCAGTACTGTGCCATGCACACAGTCTTTTTATGTTTGAGCCCATTGTGGTAGCCATTATGTTTCTCCTCCTTTTGAGCTGTGCCACATCAGCAAAAAGAAGTCCCAGGGGCTTCATTCCATTTCCATCACTGAGGCTGACTCTACTGTGAGGGGGCAACTCTTCCCATCATTTCTTGAATGTCTTCTAGCCTAGGGAGCTCATTTTCTGGCACTATATTTGACAGTGCTTCTCTGCTATTCAAAGGCTTTTCAATGGCTAATTTTTTCGGGAGTGGGCTGCCAGGTCCTTCTCCCTAGCCTGTCTTAGTCTGGAAGTTTAGCTGAAACCTGTCCACCATGGATATCTCTGCTGGTATCTGAAATACCAGTGGCATAGCTTTCAGCATCACAGTGACACAGAAGCCTCTATAGCATGACAAGCTGACAGACACCTGGGGGATACATCCTGAGAAATGTGTCATTAGGCAGTTTTGTCATTGTGTGAACCCCACAGAGTATGCTGCCACAAACTAAGATGGCTACAATGTTTACAATATAATCTCATGGCACCACTATCATATGCTGCCTGGCACTGTTCAAAATGACATTATTCGACTATAAATACACACACACACACACACACACACACACACAACACATACATTTATTTAAAAACTCTAGGCTGAATGATAACTAAAGAAACAGAAATGGTAAGTGTGATAAACCTGAAAATAAGAGGGCCCCTGGAACACAGAAGGAATCATTAAGTCCAACATTGACAAAGACAGTCAAATTATAGTCTTCAATTCCTACTTTAACTAGGTACCTTGGAGCTTAAAATTCCACCACTGGACATCAATGTCAGTCAACTTTTTGTCAAAATACCAAAATGCCTAAGGCAGGCTACTGTAAAAGGAAAAGAGGTTTGTTTTATCTCATTATTTTGGAGATGTAAGGTCAGAATGTGATGGCACAGGCTGTAGTGAGAGTGGCCTTTGGCTGGATCACCTCACGGTGATATGAGCACAAGTGTATCTCTGTCTGTGTGGTCTCTCTCCCTCTCCTTATAAAGCTACCAGGGGTCAATCATGGGGGCTCCACCTAATGACCTAACCTAATCTAATCACTTCCCAAAGGTTCCACCTCTAAACACCACAGTCAGATTAAATTTTCACTCTCTTAACACCACTAAATAGCCTGCAGCCGTAGCCCTGTGGCATCTGATCCTGTCAGATCTTGGAAGCTAAGCAGGGTCAATTCTGGTTAGTCCTTGGATGGGAGACCGCCAGGGAACACCTGGTGCTGTAGGCTTGGGAGAAGGACCCAGCAACCCACTCCCAAAAATCAACCTGCCATTGAAAACCCTATGAACAGCAGAGAAGGACTGACAATAGAGTTTCACCTGTTGTATGTAGGGTCCCTATGAGTCAGATACCGACTGGAGGGCACCTAACAACAACAACATTAGCACAAGACTTTGGAGATTAAAATCCTGCATGATTTGGAGGGGACAGATAAATCATACTCAAACAACAGCAGGAACCCTGGGGGGTCACAGCTGAGTCTAAAGAGGACAACAAATGCAAACCTCACCCTCTTCATGACTGTATCCAGGCCTGTTACTACCAAGGTCACAGGCTCCCCAGACTTGGTTTTCCACAGATAGCTTAGGAAATAAAATAAAATGGAGGACCAAGGGAAAGTTGCTACCTTGTTTCAGCTTTGTTGAGGTCTAAATGAAGGACATAAGTGGCATATATTTCAAGTGCAACATGTCATCAGATCTGAAGCACCCACTTCTGAAAGTACCACACAATCAAGCCATTTTCATCTCCCTCCAAAATTTCCTCATGTCCCTTTATAATCCATCCCTCCCTCTACCCCATCCCCTAGCAACCATTGATCTGATCTGATTTCTGTCACTCCAGGTTAGTTTGCACTTTCTAGAATTTTGTATAAATGGAATCTTGCAGCGCGTGGTCTCTTTTTTGCAAGGTTTCTTTCACTTCCCATTATGATTTTGAGGCTCATCATGGCACCGTGTGTATCCACAAACCTTTTACTCTATTAAGGGCTGATGCCTTTAAACTGCTCCTTCTACTATCATAATGATGTCATCTAAAAGAAGACATTTTGACCATCAAAAAGAAGAAAAGATACGTCCTCCACATAAGGCCAGTTCTTCTCCAGAATGAAAAATAAACAATCTTTCACTAACAAAGAAGGGAGTCCTCACGGAAAAATTGCACAAGCTCCATCACCCAAAGCCAGGCCTTCCGGCCAGGAAGGGGGACACACTGCCCCCTCACAAAGCCCTCTCCTCCTCCTCATTCAGGAAGGGAGAAAAGCAGATCCCTCTTGAGACCCGTTTCCATGGTAACCAGCTGGCAATTGACAATGTGGCAGCAGTTGGGCCTCTTGAAGGGGAAAAATCTTCAGCAGAGACCAGGCCACAGAGAGGTCGAAGAAGGGACAGCTCACATCCAGGACTCATGAGGAGGCCCCAGGAGTCACTGTGTGCTCCCTGGGTTTCCAGACAAATGGATGGAAGAGGGAACAGGTATCACTCAGATTCTGGCTGGTCCATGAACTGGCAGCAGGCAAGGCAGTGGCTTATATGTGCCTCTTACAATATCACAAAAAGGTGGACCTTGGACAGACACCACTCCCTAGAATCGGTACAACTTTGACCAAGTTCGTTCATCTGTGTTTCCTCCCAAAAAAGTTAAGCAAAATGAGGGTCTCTGTACTGGATACCTCCAAAGGGCACCCTTAAGATTGTGCCTTATGTTTTCTCCAGTACCATGCCAGCACAGATGTGCACTGTGTATGTGGACTGCCAGTGGAAAAGGCAGAGGTCTCAGTGTGGTCTTCTAGCCCAAGAAAGGGTGGGGACTTACAAAACCAGAGAACTCTCTTCAGAAGAGTGAGGAGCTTCCCTCCAGGTACCCTCCTTTCCTCTCCATGCCATCCATCGGGAAGGCACTCCCATCAAAGCTTTCCCAGCATCCACGGCTCTATGTAAGAGCAAGAGTAGGAAAAAGTTCCCCAACCTCTCCCAAGATGGCTTATCAAACCTTCGGTCTTCACTGATTCCCCTCAGTGATGACCTGACTGCAAAGAAGACCCAGGTTCAAATCCCAGCTCTTCCACTTAGTAACTAGGAAATCTTAGATGGGCTACTTAGCATTCCTGAGCCTCATTTACTGCATGATCATTTATTTTATAGAGTTTCTGGCAAGAATCAATGTGAAAAATGTACATAGCGTTCAGCAAATACAACAGTGCTCGATAAATATTAGCTTTATTGTAACTCCTCAGATTTTTCCTAGGCTAGACAGACTCATTCTTATCTTACTCAGCCCCACCCCAGACATCTCTGAAGCAGAGGCTAGGATTAATCCCGTGCAGACTGGACCCTCCACTTAATATCAGGCACAGTGGAAGCATCAATAATGAAGCTTCTTTAAAAAGAAAGTCTACATCATTCTCAACAGATAAACATTGTGATTTATAAGAAATTTATATTTGGTCCCAGAATTGCTAAAACCCCTGGAATTTCCTAAGTGGTAAGAGGAATAAAAGTGAAAGGAGCATCTTTGGTTATTCATACAAAGCCCCTTCCAACTACACCTGAGTTTATGTTAAAGAGGTAACATTTGGAAACTCCCTAAGGAAGGGAATTGGTTGTCAGAGAAGACAAACCTGTGATTGGATGGCTGGAACTTTCAGTTTCATTTCTCTGACCTCCTGGGAAGGGGAAATGGATGGAGGTTGAGTTAATCACCAATGGCCAATGATCTAATCAATCATGCCTGCATAATGAAACCTCCAGGAAAAAAAAATGTCTTACTGCCAAGGGTTCAGAGAACTTCTGGGTTGCTAAACATGTGGAGGTGCAGAGAAGCCAGCCTGCCTAGAGAGAGCATGGAGCTCCTCACACTCCCTACTCACTCTTTCTACCTACTGTTTCTGAATGGAGTCTTTAGTGAGTAAATTTTTCCTGAGTTCTATGTGCTGGTCTAGCAAACAGTCACCTTGCAGGTGCGGGTGAACCTTACAGGACCCTATGATTTAGCAGTCAGAAAAACAGGGGACAACCTGGAGCTGTGATCAGCATCTGGACTGTGAGGAGTCATTTGGGACTGAACTCTTAACCTCTGGGATCTGACTAGGTCCCAACACCTTTGCAGGAGACTCACAGGAAGCATGGGTAGGCAGGTCTGGGCCTTGGGGTCTGGAAGTTTGGCAACATTGTCACACCAGGGAAGACTAAGAGAACGTGGAGAGATGCAGGAGTAGGGTAAAATAATAAAAAGTTTATTAGCTAATAGGCCAGCCCAAGGAAATGAGTCCTCTTAGGTATGACCCTGAACTTTAGTTTTCCTGGGGTTATATAGTTTACAGCAGGCTGAAACCACATGTGCACAGCCTATGTGACCATCTGTAGCTGGGTTAGGCAGAATTTTAACTGAACTAAGATAGTTGCCATGGAAACAGATAGATATAGAGCAAGAAGAGGGCTGGGATTTAGCTCAGTTGGTAGAGTGCTGCTCTGCAGTCTCTGAGGTCCCAAGTTTGATTCCCAGCACCACAAAATGGGAGAAGGATGTGGCAACCCACTCTCAAGGCAATTCCAAAAGAGTCAGCCATTGAAAACCCTATGAGGGTCGCTATGTGTCGGACTTGACTCGATGGCACCTAACAACAACAGAGCAAGAAGATGGGAAGTGACTAGCAGGGTAGAAAGTACGCATAGTAAGATAAATTTTATACACAGTAAAATGAGCTTAGCAAGTCTGCAACAAAGAACAGCAAGTTTCAGTAGTTACATCTTAAGCAAACATTATGACATTTTAGCTCAGTTGGTAGAGCGCTGTGCTGCAGTTTCTGAGGTCCCAAGTTCAATTCCCAGCACCGCAAAAATGGGAGAAGGGCCTGGCAATCCACTCTCAAGGCAATCCCAGTCAGCCACTGAAAACCCTATGAGGGTCGCTATGAGTTGGATACCGACTCGATGGCACCTAACAACAACAACAACAATGACATTTTAATTTTTGATATCAGTTTTCCCCAACAACATAACCCTGGTCCTTGTATCCAGCCTGTAAATGAATTTATATATAACATAGATGTTACAGTAAGGACTATAGATAAGGTTTATTAGAAGATAGAACATCCTTAAGAAATAATCCCAGAGAAGACTGAAGTACCTGGAAAAGTTTAGGTAAGCCTGGAAAGGAACTTGAAACAAACTGGGTCCCTGGGTGAATCTACATAAGGATATTTCTATTTCCCAGGGAAAGGTAAAGCCAGAGAGAACAGAGCTAAGCAAGCTTCTAGAGGGAAAAGTGTCTTTGATAGAGAAGACAGTGGGCCAAGAATAGGGAGAGGCATACCCATAGTTGATAGAGAAAGAAGAGCTGAGGTCAAGAAATGGAGAGGAAGGGAGAAAAGAAAGAAATGAAAGAGAGTGAGTGCATGTTTCCCCTAGTTTTATTCAAATTAGGGCACTCCTAGTGTGACATCAGGGCTGGGATTTAGCTCAGTTGGTAGAGCACTGCGCTGCAGTCTCTGAGGTCCGGAGTTCAATTCCCAGCACTGCAAAATGGGAGAAGGGACAGGCAATCCACTCCCAAGGCAATCCCGAAACAGTCAGCCATTAAAAACCCTATGAGGGTCGCTATGAGTCGGATACCGACTCGAGGGCACCTAACAGTAACAACAAGTGTGACATCAGCCCTGGACACCCAGCTCTGATCACCTACTATGACTTGCACCTGGGGTCTTTGTTTTGTAAATGGATCAATGGCTTGGATTGGCATAGGGCCCATTAGAAAATGTCCTTCCAATGTCCTCTGAGACCATATGGTTTCATCCATTATGGTGGAATGGCAGAAGTCAATTTCAATCCCCTTTTCCTCCATATTGTCTACTAATACTTAAGCTAACCTGCCCATTGTTACTAACTCTGGATGTGCTAGAATTGAATTATAGGACATCCAATTGATGCCCATGGAGACCTGGTGTGGACCCCACCCATAAGTGTGCCTTTCCCTGTTGAATAGCAAAGTTATGCATCTGTTTCCTTATGCTGTTTTGTCTTTAAAAGTTCCCCCAAGTGATCCTAGTGTATGGTCATGACTGAGTGCTGTTAGTGTGGACCAAGACTCAGCAAGCTTTTCCCATTAAGGGCCAGACAGTAAATGTTTTAGGCTTTGCAAGCTATACACATTTTCTGCCAATTCTTTGTTTTTGACACACTTCTAAAAATGTAAACAATGAGAGAAGAATGTGGCAGTACACTCCCAAAAACAATCCCAGAACAATCAGCCATTGAAAACTCTATGAGGGTCTCTATGAGTTCATCACAACTCAGGGGCACCTAACAACAACAAAACGAACAAACAAACAAAAGGTAAATATTCTTAGGTTGCAGACTATACAAAAAACAGGCCATGGCCAGAGTTAGCCTGCAGATCATAGCTTGATGGTCTCTGGTCCCGAGATTTTTAGCCTTGAAGTTTCTAAGATCTAATACATTCTTTGGTTTCACCTAGAAACCACTGACCACATGGACCTCACACTTCCTTTAGCCAACAAGGCATTCTTCACCTTTTATTTGCCCATCTATCTCTCTGTGCACCTTCAGGGGCTGAGGTTTAGCTCAGTTGGTAGAGTGCCACGCTGCACTCTCTGAGGACCCAGGTTCAATCCTCAGCATTGCAAAGATGGAAGAAGGACATAACAACCCTCTCCCAAAGCAATGAGCTATTGAAAATCCTACGAGGGTCACTATGAGTCAGACTCCAATCCACGGCACCTAACAACAACTGTGCACCTCCAGTAGGGTATGGTGGGGCATTGAGGCTGACAGCGAGCACTCCATGAAGGCTGTAGGGTAGCCTGTCTTGGTAGAGCACTAGGGCTCCCACCAAAAAAGCATGAAGCAGCAGCATGTTGAGCTCAAGCACGGATACATGCCACTGCAGCCAGTGTATCATCTCCAAGCATTAACTGAGTACCCTCCCTCTAATGCATCCTGCAGAAACTAGAAATTGCTACACCTGCACACTATAACCTTCTGGCCATTGCTTTCTAAGTTGGTACTCTGCACCATTTCTGAGTGGAAAGGCCTCTCCAATGGGTAAAGATAGGGCTTCCTCATACTGCATTTGTCTTAACACAGCTGACTCCATGGGTCTCCAATAATGGCGACCCATTATAGAGCCCTTCATGGCAAACTTTCAACCTCTTTCTCAAGGTACAGGTGGATTATATAGCAGCACCCCCAGCAGAGCTAAGATACTTGCTCCAGGGTGGCAACTTAATTCCCCCACAGTCCGCACATGGTCACTTAGGTTTCATGCCGTAGGTTTGTAGGGGGGTCTCTCCACCCTGTCCCTCTGAGGCAGAACTCAGGGGAGTCAGCTGCTGAGTGGTTTTCATTAGGAGTGAGGATGAGGAAGATGGGCTCCTTTATCCTTTTGGTGTTTTGATGTTCCACTCAGTCTACAAGTTTCCCCTCATTCTTACTGTACTGTCCTTTGAAGAAGTGGAGTTTCAAATGGTAACTAGTGTCCTTTTTAAAGCCCATGCTAAATCTGGAAGATCCATTTTCTGTGTCCCAACGTAGCAAAGCTGCTCCTTTGAATCTGTCCTTTACTTCCTTCCCTTTGCCCTTCTGCAAGGTCATTGCCTCTTCCTAATCCTTTTGATACTCTTCCTTTTACCCAGCATTCCAAATTCTAAAGAGAAGGCGAACACCTAAATGGGTCAGATGTTAACTTCTAAATCTTTCTTTAGCTTTAGAGAATCCGGGACATCTGCTGACTTTTTAATACCCTTCCTTGGTCTTTAGCTTCATGCATCAAGTACAGGAACTAGTCCCAGGATGTCAAGGTTCCTGTGAGAGAAGAAACAAGGTACACACCCTGCTTAACAAAGACCTCACTCAGCATGCAGCCTTCATGTCCTACTCCTCCTCTCCCTTAAAAAAAGGGTAAGCCCTTTTTGTTAACCCCTTAGCCCCTCACCCCCAAGATGGAGCATTAGTCCCTCCATGTTCTCAAGATGTCAGCCCTTGAATAAATGTGATTTTTTCCTATCAACGTTTATCTCCAGAGTATTGGCTTTTGAGTGGTGAGCAGCCTGGACTTATTCTGGGAACAAAAAGATGGAGACATTTTTATTTAATTAGCATTACTAAGAAGGAGACTATTTATAAAAAGTGCTTTGGTTTGAAGAGGGATGAGGATGGGTGGACGAGTTGGTTGTGAGTTAAGGGAAAGAATGAAGTAGTCTCTCCACTGAGGGGAAAAGGAAGAAGAGAAAAGGGAAGGGGTGAGTATATCTAGCAATATAGTGGTTTACTGTCTTCCTGTGACCTCTGTCTGAAATTCTACAGCTCCTTAATAGTGTTACTAAAGTTATCAAATGCTTGTGTGTAAATAAACTTTTGGTGGGGACAATAAAGAACTTCATGCTGAGATTGATATAGAGTGTGACAAGTACAGTATAGCATAGGTGAATGAGAAAATAGAGTGACTGAGAAAAACATGAAGCATTAAATCCTAAAATCTTCCCTAAATTATGGAGCAGGTTTGAGACCTTCCCAAGACAGTATAATTAGCTGTTGTTTAAAATTAACTGAATCCCCATCTACTTTTGCTCTCTTATTTTTGTTATTACTAATTTAGTAAGGGTTTCATGTGACATCTGAGTTGTATCTGGCTGTCCTAGCTCACATTGTAGTGCCAAAGTAAGTATCAAGTGGTACATTTATTTCTGTCTTAAAAAATCAATAACCAGTTTGCAATGCCTTTGATAGAAATTCAATGACTAACATAACGTTTTACTTTATCAAGAAGCTGGGATATTGTCAAGAGCTATCCAAGAAAGTAACTGATTCAAAATCCAATTGTCAAAACATTCACTGGCACTCACTGCATATAAAACAGTGAGCAAGGTGCTGGGAAGTTTAAAAGAAATAAGATGCAGTTTCCCTCCTAGGAAAAATACCACTAGATAGCATGGTCATGGGCTAATTCCAAAATGCACTATAGAAATAAAAAGGCAAAAACCCATGTGACTTAGCCATCAGATTGGAACTAAAAGTGGGCTCCCTAAGGTTACACCAACTACACCTTTGATTCTAAAGACACTAAAAATATGATCTGTTATGGATGGAATCTAAAAATGTCCTCTGAAGGCCTACATGTTGAAGGCTTGGTTCTGATCTTGTGGTGCTATTGAGAAGTGATTGGATCATGAGGATGCTAAGTTCATCAATGCCTTGATCCAATAACTGAATGGGCTACTGGCGGTGGGGCTCTGTTGGAAAAAGCAGGTCACTAGGGTCATATCTTTGAAGGGTATATCGTGTCTGTGACCCCTTCCTGTCTCTCATTCTGCTTCTGGATGCCATAAGTTGAGCACCTTTCTTCTGCCAGCCCCTTCCACCATAATGTTTCTGCCTTGCCACAGGCCTAAAAGCAATGGAGGCAGTTCACCATGGTCTGAAACCTCTGAAACCATGAGCCAAAATAAATCCTTCCTCCTTTAAGTTGTTTCCTCAAGCATTTTGTTACAGCAACAGAAAAGTACACCACAATGACCTCCCACAGTCATAGCAATTAGGAGTAAAGTCAAGGCCTAATCCTCCTGGGTGGACAACCCAGATGCCTCCTGCTTAAAATAAGCTAGTTCCATAGGCAGGATAAGCAAGAAAGGTTTATGAAGGCTTTACCACATGCACAGGCTCAACATCACCTCTTAAAGAATCACTCCCAGAGGACTTCCACTCGTCTTTCTTCTTGTTTTCCAATAAATGACTTTTAGGAAAACATAAAAGATGTGTTTTTCTAAGAGCCTGATATCCTTGGTGGTCAAGAAAGCATCCTGGGAATTGCCTTAGAAAGCAATTATTGGTTGTTGCCCCAAATCAAATTTACTTCTCCTCTACTACCAGAGCCTGCAGTGGTAGCCCTGTGGCATTCGATCCCATCAGATCTCAGAAGCTAAGCAGGGTTGGGCCTGGTTAGTACTTGGATAGGAGATTGCCTGGGAATACCAGGTGCTGTAGGCCTAAGAGACAGACCTGGAAACCCACTCCCAAAAATCAATCTGCCATTGAAAACCCTATGAACAGCAGAGAGTGCTGACAATAGTGTTTCCCCTTTGTATGTAGGGTCGCTATGTGCTGGATACCCACTGGACCCTAAAAACAATAACAACTACTACTAGAGAGAAGAACCAGGTATCCATCACTATATAATAAACACTCTATAAATATCTGTTACAAGAATATACAGATATGGCCATGGGAATAAGATCCAAAACCATCCCTTGAGAACCAAGAGGATGTTATTTGGTCTTCAGAGCCAAATTTTATATATGTATGGTCTCACTTTAAAAAACAGCAGCAATCATACTACTGAGACCATTTCCAGAGAGAGAGGAGTTCTGAAGATTCTGAAAACCCATAGAAAGAGGCAGCCAAGATCAGAGATGGTGATAAGTAAAGTGATTAACGGAGGAGCTGTCAAGGAAGCAGGGGACCATCTCAACCTAGCCCAGGTTCAGAGATAACAGAAACTTTTCGCCAAATGAAAGGTGACTAAACAGACGACTGTCATTGATTTCAGGGAAAGCTCACAGATAGAGAAGGTAGACTCAGATAGCACTTTCAGGTGAAGAGCCCAAGGGAATTCAGCAATTGAGACCGCCCCCAAATCCTATGGGAACCTGGCTCATTTCTGGGAAAACTGAACAAGAAAGAATTCATAGCTCTTGAAATTATGCAGACCAGCTCTTACCATAAACACAGGAAAATATAAAATTCGGGTCTATGAAAATGTGTCAAGAAATGGAAATATTATTAGTGTTGGTGATAGTCCTGGAAAGGAAAAGAGGGAAAAAGATAAAGAGCTAAAACTACAATTGCAACTCTCTCTTTACATAGGAAGAAACTGAACCCCAGAAAGACAAAGTAGATCACTCAAGATCTTACACCTAATTAGCAGCAAGTCTTTCTCCACAATTGCATATATCACCACCTCACATGTTGTATATTCCATTTAAATATAATTTCCACTAGTTGAATGCTTTCTTTTTCCACTATTATATCCTTAGGACCTATAAGAGTGGCTGATACAAAGTGGATGCTCAATAAAAATGTATTGAATGACATAAAGATTTATACCTTCAGACTCTTATTCCAGTACCCTTTAGATGAAACCATTCTGTTCTCCATACTGAGGAGACCTTGGAATACTCAAATCAGCAAGTATTTACCATGTACACTTTACATGCCTGGCACTATACTAGGTTGACAAGAAGAGGGCACATATTAGTGAGGACCCTATGTTAGTTATTTTTGTGTCAAAATGAATTATACTGACTAATGTTGTTGTTGGGTGCCATTGAGTTGGATCTAACTCATAGCAACCTTACATACAACAGAACAAAACACTCCCTGACTGTGCCAGGCACACAATATTTTTTATGTTTAAGTCTGTTATTGTAGTCACTGTGTCAATCCATCTAGTTGAGTCTTCCTTTCTTTCATTGACCTGCCACTCTCCAAAATATGATGTCCTTCTCCAGGGATTAGTCCCTCCTAACAACATGTCCAAAATACATAATACACAGTCTAGCCAACGTTGCTTCCAAGGAGCACTCTGGTTGCACTTCTCCTAGGATAGATCTGTTGGTTCTTTAGTGGTCCATGGTATATTCAATCTTCATCTCCAGCACCATAATACAAAAGCTTCAATTCTTCTCCTGTATTCCTTAGTCAATGTTCAGTTTTCACAACCATCTGATATGACTAAAAATACCATGATATGAGTCAGGCACACCTTTGTCTTCAATGTGACATCTTTTACTTTTAAAGACGTCTTTTGCAATAGCTTTTCCCAATGCAATGCATTTTTGTTTTCTTGATGGCTGCTTCCATAGGCATTGATTTTAGAAGCAAGTAAAGCAAAATCTTGGACAACCTCAATCTTTTTTAATATGGTAATTATTATTGTTATTATGTGTTTTTTTTTTGCAGTACTGGTGGTTGAACCCAGGCCTCATGCTTGCAAGCCTTGCAGGTGCTGTGCCACTGAGCTACACCCCCAGCCCATTTATTTACTTTTTGCAACAGAATCTCACTAATTTATGCAGACTGCCTCTGGTCTCAAACTTGCAATCCTCCTGCCTCCAGAGTCACTAGAATTACAGGTGTTTGCCACCATGCCCGGCTAATATGGTAATGTTCTTAAGCAGATTTGGGTCAAACATCCACCCATGAAACCAGGGATGGGGTCAGTCTTACCCAAAGTACATGGACTGAGCATGATTTTCCAAAAATAAAAAAAAATAAAAATGAAAATAAAAATAAATGGAGTACTACATCCAAAAAAGGAAATGCAGCGAAGCCAAGGAGCATACACATGTTCCTGCCCCCTACAAAGAAGGGCTGGAGCTCAAAGCAAGAAAAGACTAAGCTGCAGATGGTTAATATTTCATTGGGGAAAAAAGTCCACAAATGAATTCATGAATAATATTTTATACTATTACCATTTGATTAAGTCCGAGCTCCTCCTTACAGCCTGAGGACACTGTTCAAGCACATTCAAGCACACTGCTTACTTCCAAAGGCTCAAGTTCCTTTTAATATTCAGTTTTGTACTCTGTACATTGACAGTCCTAAACCACGTGTGACTGGATGTGTATGCATCTGTATTAGACCTTTCATCTCTGTGAGAGAATACCCAGCATAAATGACCTTAGCAAGGACACATTTATTGTGACTCATGGTTTCGGTGGGTCCAGAATCAGTTGGATCCACTGCTTTGGGCCTGAGGCAAAGTGGACTATCACAGTGGTGGGAACATGCGGCAGAGGCTGCTTCCCTCAGGGTGGCCAGGAAGCAGAAAGAGCAAAAGGAAGGGGCAGGGAAGGAGGTATATCTTTCCACAGCACAGGCCCAGTGACTGATCTACCTCCAACGAGGCCTCACCTCCTAATAATGCCATCACAATATGAACTGACCAAGGGATTCCCTCATTGATTAAGTGAGAGCACTAAGGGTCCAATCACATCCCAAAACCCATCAGTTCCCAATACACGAATCTGTGGGGGACCCTTCATATTCGAACTCTGACAATAACTGTTCTGTAAGGCATCCTCCTTGTGGCACTGCCAGGCAGACAATAATACAGATTTGGCCTTGATGTCACCTTTTTACATCAGTATTCATACAATTGTTGTTTCTGTTGTTAGGTGCCATCAAGACAGGTCCCACTCATAGCGACCTTGTGTACAACAGAACAAAACACTACCCAACACTGTGCCACACACATGATCTTTTTATGTTTGAGCACATTATTGCAGTCCCTACGTTTCTTCTCATTTTGAGTCATGCCACATCAGCAAAAGGAAGTCCCAGGGGCTTTACTCCATTCACATCCTTAAGATCGACTGTAGTTTGAGGAAGCAACCCTTTCCCAGTGGTCTTTTAAATGCCTTTCAGCCTGGGGGTTCATTTTCTGGTACTTTATTTGATAGTGCTTCTCTACTATTCATAGGATTTTCAATGGCTAATTGTTTTGGGGGGTTGGGGTTTAATTCAACTAGTAAAGTGCTGCTACACATTCTCTGAGGACCTGGGTTCAATCCCCAGCATGTCACAAATGGGAGAAGAATATGGCAGGCCACTCAAAAGAATCGCAAAACAATTAGCCATAGAAAACCCTTAAGGGTCACTAATGAGTTAGACTCAACTCGATGGCACCCAACAAAAGTAGCAACAGCAACAATTGTTTTGAGAGCGGGCTGCCAGGTCCTTCTCACTAATCTGTCTTGGTCAGGAAGCTCAGCCGAAACCTGTCCACCATGGATGACCCTGCTGGTATCTGAAATACCAGTAGCATAGCTTTCAGCATCACAGTAACACACAAGCACCCACAACACAAAAAACTGGCAAGCATTTGAGGTTTGATACAATGGGTGGTTATTTATAGCATGATGCCTTAAAAAGGAACTAAGAAAAGATGAAGAAAAAGCACATACAATTGTTATAAAAGTACAGTTCTCATGGATTTTATAAGGTTCAAGCATGAATACCATCAGGTTTGGCAAGACCGGCAAACCTTGTTCTTCAATTAAGTGCAAGTGACACCACATTGGACTAGGAGTTCAAAGGTAAAAGAGGAAAATTAAAGAACTCTTCAAATACAGAAAATTAAAGAAATGAAAAAATAAAGAAAGTTAAAGATTCTGGAAATATAATTTGTTTAGCTCTCATAGTCAGGCTGCCTCTTGCACAAATTACTTCCCAGATCTTTTAGGACTCTCTAACATATGAAAGTACCACACTACATATTTGTGAATCATGGCATCTCTGTTATATCTTTGCTTCTTAAATTTTAATTATTGACACTATTTATTACATTTTCACCCTTCCTCAACTATTGCTTATCATTGCCCATTAATCCTGTTTTACTTAAATGCATTCACTTTTAAAGGAAGATCTGTATCATAAACATAAGTTTTTGTTGTTGTTTCTGAGATGCCTGGCTATAAACAGAAAGTATTTAAAAAACAAGCTAGGCATGGTGCAGCACATGCCAGGAATTGAGGGGGCTGAGGAAGAAGGATCATGTGTTTGAGGTCAGAGGCAGCCAGCACAACTTAACAAGATCCTGTTTCAAAATACAATAAATAAATAAAGGATTAGGGGTATGGGTAAGTGGTAGATCACTTGTCTAGCATGTGCAAGGCCCTAGGTTCAACCTCCAGTGCAAAAAGGAAAAAATGCTATTAAATTCCATCTAGACATTGTTTGCTACCAAAGCTCTAAGCTGAAGGCCTGCTCTCCATTTATTAATGAAAACGTGGCTAGCAAGTATCAGAGTTATTAGTATCAAATTTGAACTTTTCCCCTTGATTTAAAGACAAGGATTGAAGAATTAAAAAGGTAATAACTCCCTGACTGGGGGACGTTATTTAATGCTGCACTCATGTGCTCCCTATAGTTGCCGTCTAACACATGTGCTGCCTGCAGCTGTAGCTCTGTGGCATCCGATCCTGTCATATCTCGGAAGCTAAGCAGGGTCTGGCCTGGTTAGTACTTGGATGGGAGACCACCTGGGAACACCAGATGCTGTAGGCTTGGGCGAAGGACCCGGCAACCCACTCCCCCAAAACAATCCGCCATTGAAAACCTTATGAATAGCAGAGAAGCACTGGCAATAGTGTTTCCCCTGTTGTATGTAGGGTCGCTATGAGTTGGATACCGACTCGATGGCAACAAACACCACCACCACCACCCATGCTAAGTGACTGAAGGACACAGTAACCCAGAAGAATTAAGGAGGGAGGCGAAAAGAACAACACCATGTGTGAACACTGCCTCCAAGTAGTGGCACTTGAACTTGGCCTAACACGGTGGGATCAGCTCTGACCTATGTGCTGTAGGAAATACCACGTGGGGAGGTCGTGGGCACAGGAGGGGTGCAAAGCTAGGTCTGCCTGAGGAACCATCGAGTGTCCTGGGAGCCGCTATTCCCTTTGCTCTTCTATCTTTTCTGTGTCTTTATTTTTACTTTTTTGTTTTTGAACCAGTTGCTTCTGGTGCTGGTTAAATTCCCTTTAGGGGATTATTTTTGCTCAGCATAAATCCTTGTCGTGAATGGTGTGGCTTTCACTAAGGACCTGTACAGAGCTTGTGCCCTTTCTCCCTCTCCAAATGGCAAAATGCTCAGCGAGCCAACCAAATGAAAAGCCAATCTGCGGAGCAGAGCCTGGAGTCGGACATAGGATAGAGTCACCAGGAGCTCACCACACAGTAGACACTGTTCTTGGATGGGACAGACCATGCCAAGTGCCCACAGAGCCTCTCACTGTGTCCCATGAAGCTCTTGTGATGCTCCCAAGTGTCTTTTTATCAGTAATAAAGAAAACACATTATATGCAAAGATAATTCATCTGTGAACACATGGGCCAATATAACACAATTTAGAGCTAAATGGGTCACGGTAAATGGACTTGTTTTGTATTTCCATATACTGGTGATGTTTTTAAAAAGTCATATCTAAGTAATTGTCCTCTGTCATGAGACAACTGGAGAACTCTCTTCTTGGTCTCTCTCTCTCTCTCTCTCTCTCTGCATTCTTGTCGGAAAATAATGTATTACCTAGATAGCCGCCAGAAGGATCTTCTGATCCTGTGATGCTTGCTCGGAAACCCCTCAGAGGATCCTCACTGATATCCAGAAGGAGTCCATCTTCCTTCTGGAAGCCTACAAGACCCCGCAATTTTTGTGTGTGTGTCCATCTGTCTCTCCCACCCAGTACTTTCTCACTCATACCTTGCTGGTCTCCAGCTCTGGCCTGGAGACAGGCATCTTGGGTAGAAGCCTGAGCTCTGGAGCCACAGCCTCGCTTCCCAGCTGTATGATCTTTGGCCACTTCCTTAATTCCCTACTTGCTTCGTCAGCAAGAGGCATCAGTAAGTGGAGTCAAAAACAGTCCCTACCCTTCCTCCAAAAGGCTGTTGCAGAATTGCTGCTGTTGTTGTTGTTAGGTGCCCTCAAGTCAAATCCAACTCATAGTGACCCCATGTACAACAGAACAAAACACTACCCAACACTGTGCCATGCACACCATCTTTTAATGTTTGATCCCCTTGTTGCAGCCACTATGTTTCTTCTCATTTTGAGTCTTACCACATTAGCAAAAGGAGGTCTCAGGGGCTTTACTCCATTCCTGTCATTAAGGTTGACCCTACTTTGAGGAGGCAATTCTTCTCCAGTTGTTTCTTGAATGTCTCTCAGCCTGGGGCGGGGCAGGGTTCATTCTCTGGCACCATATTTGACAGTGCTTCTCTGCTATTCACAGGGGTTTCAATGGATAATTGTTTGGGGAGTGGGCTGCCCATCCTCCCTAGTCTATCTTAGTCTGGAAGCTCAGCTGAAACCTGTCCACCATGGGTGGTCCTGCTGGTATCTGAGATTCCAGTGACATAACTTTCAGCATCACAGCAATGTTCACGCCCCTACTGCACAAGCTGACAGACATGTGGAGGTTGCGAGATTATAGGGGTTAAAAGAATTTAGGGCAAGGTTGAGGTAGCCAGAGAACATAGAGTATTTGAGGTTTTATTCTCTCTGGGAAAGGGACCCTGACTTCCATCTCCTTCCCACCTGGCAAATTGTAGTCACACATCACCTTCTGTCTGTTATAGGCTGGACTGTGTGCCACCCCAAATCAACATGCTGAAGTCCTAACACACACGACTATAGAGTATAGTTGCATGTGGATACGGAGCCTTTCAAGCAATGATTAAGTTAAAGTGAAGCCTTTAGAGGGGCCATAATCCAATATGACTGGTATCCACATAAGAGAAATTCAGTCATACAGAGGCCCCAGAGGTAGACACACACAGAGGGTGGCCATCCACAAGCCAATGAGAAGAGGAATCAAAAGAAACCAAATCTGCCCACCTCTGGATCTTGGATGTGTAGCCCCCACAATTACAAGAAAGTTAATTTCTGTTATTTAAAGTACCAGTCTATCATTTCTTTTTTCAATAATGGCATCTCAACAAACTAGTACAGATTTATAAACTTTGGACTTACCAAGCCTCAACAACTGTGTGAGCCAATTCCTTGGAATTATCTATCTACCCATCATCTCTCTATCAACCTACCTGTCTGCTTCTCTTGCTTCTGTTTCTCTGGGGAGCTCTGACTAACACACTGCCCTAAGAATAATTATCTTAGGCAGGGGTTCTTGCCTGACCACTCAAGTTGGTTTTCTTTGTGTGGGTTTTCAGGACACCTTCATATTTCCTTCCCTCACCGATGGGATATAATGGTTACACCTGTGACCATAGGTTCATCATCCAGCCACCTATCAGACAGTGATGTCCAAAGTAGAGGACAGGTCTGTTTACTTCTATCATGGGAAGTTCCTGTTGGATGAATAAATATGGAAGACCCATTGGAATCATGAGTTCATACCATCCTTTTGCTCTTATATCTCACAAGAAAATGAAAAGGGCATGTTCTTTTATAGAGATGGTTACTATATTCTCCAATATGATTAATATGTGCACTGATCCCCACTCTGTTATTTTAAACCAATATCTTACTGGGCTTACATATTCAGTGGGAGAAAATTTTGACTCGAAATTTCCTATTATTATGGCTCCTTGTACCTTCAAGTGAAACAGGCACATTCAGTATAAATGGCAATTGGCGAGAGATGGAGCAGCTGTGGCTGACAACGGTGACAATAGACTTTGGGGCATGAGCCAAGGAGAGTGTGCTTCTGGATTCAATGTTTAACATCTCCAAGCAAATAAATGCTCCACTCCTGTGAAACTGAGCTACGTTTCAGGGTGTGACACTGCACATGAAGTTTTCTCAGTAGTTTTGTGTCTTCAATTGCAGACTTCTGGTTCTTAAATAAAACCAATCCCCTAGCTTTTATTTGTAAGGAAAACCACAAGGCACAGGGAAAAATTCACCCACATGGAAATCAATCAAGAATTCAACTGGACTGGGCATGGTGGTGCACACCTGTAATCCCAGTGATTCAGGAGGCTGAGGCAGGAGGATTCACAAGTCCAAGGCCAGAGACAGCCTGTCTAACTTAGAGAAATTGTGTATCAAGATAAAAAAATCAATAAATAAAAACTGGGCTGAGGGTGCAGCCCAGTGCTAGAGCACTTGCAAACTATGTGTGAGGCCTGGGTTCAACCTGAAAGTACTGAAGGAAAAAGAGAAGGTGGGGGGGGGAGAGTTTAGCTAGTACAAGTTGTACTTCTTTATTTGATACTTTCCTTCTTGTTACCTCTTTCCTCAACTCTAAAATTCCTGCTACAATGAGGGGGTGATTTAGGTATTTCTAAAGTCTCCCTCTGGGCTAGGATTTAGCTCAATTGGTAGAGCGCTGCACTGCAGTCTCTGAGGTCCCAGGTTTGATTCCTAACACCACAAAAATGGGAGGAGGACGTGGCAATCCACTCCCAAGGCAATCCCAAAACAGTTAGCCATTGAAATTCCTATGAGGGTCACTAGGAGTCAGACACGACTCTGCCTCCATAGCACCTAACAACAACAACAAGGTCTCCCTCTAATAACGATAGCTTGTGATTAAATAATCAACTCACCCAGCAGGTGAGTGCCTTCAGGACTTTGCTACAATTTTATAACTTTCTTGTTCTCCTCTCTCTCCCAGCTGCTCCCTGTCTCATTTCATTATTTCTAAAACAATTCCTACAGGATTGTTACATTCCTGGTGTGGTGATAGATATGGGGGAAATGAGGAGGAGCAGGAAGCAAAGAAGCGTCTACCCTCCTTGAGATGGAAAAGTCCATGGGCACTCACATTATTGTGTGATGACTGGGTCCTCAAGCTCCTGCCAGGGCCTCCTGCCATAATACTATGTGGAGAACAACCATGGAAAGTTTCTTGGAGGAAGTGAGTTCTAAACTGAAGCCTAGAGGAGGATAAAGACTTTGCCAGTGAAGCTGTAGGGCTGTGTAGGTGGGTTGGGGAGTCGGTCAGGCATGAAGGACATATGCCAAGCCAAAGATCCCAGCCCCTCTGACTTCTTCACTATTCTCTGAGCTCCCGTCTCGCTCACTTCAACCACTAACTCCATCCAGAAACTCTGCCCCTCATCTCTCTTGACCTTTATCTCACCCAGCCTTCAGGGTCTGGGTCAAACACTCCTGCTCTCAGGAAGCCTTCTCTGAAACCCCATCCAAAAAGGCTGTTTGTTGTCTCTAATCTCTTGAACATTCAGAGTCAGGCTCCACTACTCTCCTTTCATCAGAGCTTCAGTGATGGGTCACCTTGGGCAAGACTGGCATGTGTATGGGACCCAAACATACATTCAATAAAATAACAGTAGCCAAGTATAATAGCACATGACTACAACCTCAGCACTCAGAAGGCTGAGGCAGGCGGATCACAAGTCTGAGGCCATCCTGCATAACATAGTGAGAATCTATCTAAATAAATAAAAACATACATTCATACATGCATGCATACCTAAAGATAACAACAATGGAAAACATGTCTGAAAATAATTTATATTGTTGTTGTTGTTAGGTGCCATCGAGTCCAACTCATAGTGACCCTCATAGGGTTTTCAATGGCTGACTGTTTCAGGATTGCCCTGGGAGTGGATTGCCAGGTCCTTCTCCCATTTTGCAGTGCTGGGAATCGAGCTCGGGACCTCAGAGTCTGCAGCACAGCGTTCTACCAACTGAGCTAAATCCCAGCCCAATTTATATTACTGAACCCATATTTGTACTATTGGGACAATACAAAACACACAGGCTAAATAGCCACTGATTCTCTTTTTAAATTTTCTGTCGTATTTCCCACGTTCTGTGCTTCTCATAGCAATCCGTTTCCATCAAAACCACGTCCAACTTGGCTCTGAATCATCTCTGGCCACTTTTCGCTGCTTCAGTAAGCCACTCTCTCTTCTTTTCAGCATCATAATGGAGAAAGAAAGGTAGGGAAACGGAGTACTAATGCTTATGAATTTTCCCCTCCACACAGTAAGTTGAGAGCTTGTACTGTTAATGTCTTATCTCCCTCAGCAGGCCAGTGATTAATGTTTAAGGCCGAGGGGTTCCCAGTCAGAATTTTTTACACTTCTACCAAGAGAGATCCCCAGGAATATAAGAATTTTGCCCCATTTAAAAAAAAAAGTATATCCTTTCCTAACCTCCATTTCCCCTCATTATTCATCTAATCAATTCTTTAGCATTCTTGAATATTGACTATGATGAAGTACAGAGAGAAGACTTCTTAAGTTCAAGGGCCCTGTGGTTTTCTTCAAATATGAAATTAAGTTTCTAGAGGAGGTTACCTTAGGGAAGGCCTTCATCTGTGCTTCTTAACCTTGGGACTGTGCTACAGAATTGCTTGGAAAGAGGAGTTAATGAGGCCAAAGTCTATATAAAGTTTAATTAGGTCTGCACAAAGGGAAAGGCATTTCTTCGACATTGGTCTGTGACGTGAATACTGCCAGACAGCTCACAAATTCAAGCCACTAATCAAAAGGAAAATCAGAAAAGAATTATTAATGACTTAGAAATTTTTTTGAAATCCCACCTCTAGCGGAAGAGCCCAGCAGGAGGTCCCGAGGCAGGCGGGTCACCAGACCATCTTTGTACACAAAGCAGAGCATTTTTCTGATGCAGAACCTCAGAACTCCCCCAATGGGGCCAAATATCAGGCCCATGAATAAAGCGACGACATAAACACAGGAAAAGCTATTGACCCATAGTTTAAGAAGGAGCTCAAGGTATTTCCTTTAGAATTAAGCAAGCAGTAAATCTTCTCATTCACAAGAATGACCTGTGTTCCCTCACCCTTGATATCTATGCAATTTCTCTCACCCAGTATAAAAAAGAATCATCAAAACTTATGCTGGAAATATCATGAAGAGCTGGCGCGCCTGCTTCAAAATTGCTCCCAAGAGGAATCCACATGGCAATTCAGGATAGGCTATGAATGTGATTGGATTAATTAGAACCCATCAGAAAGATTTCAAGTGGGGAAATATAAAAATTCTAATGGAAATTATTCCCAGGAATGCTCTTAATATATCAGAGTTACCAGTTGAGCATTGAGATAGTGCGATAATTCACTAATGGCCTTAAAGTGCTCATGGTAAATTGTACATAGCTATAAATATAATGTATTCATTATTTCATGTTCAAATGCCTATTTAGGGTCTAATATAAATTCACAGGCTTTAGGTATATGTTAGGAATATGGTGGTGAGTAAGCAGACAAAATCCTAACTTCATGGTCCCATACTCTAGGGAGAGACATGAAATGCTTTCATATATTAATGCATTGTTAAGGTGGCAATGGCCTGCAGCTATAGCCCTGTGGCATCCGATCCCATCAGATCTCAGAAGTTAAGCAGGATCAGGCCTGGTTAGTACTTGGATGGGAGACCACCTGGGAACACCAGATGCTGTAGGCTTGGGAGATGGACTGGGCAACCCATTCCCAAAAATCGATCTGCCATTGAAAACCCTATGAACAGCAGAGAAGCACTGACAATAGTGTTTCACCTGTGGTACATAAGGTCGCTATGAGTCGGATATGGACTCGATGGTACCTAACAACAACAACAACAACAACAAGGTGGCAATAAAAGGTATGAAGACAAATAAAGAAGGACCAGAAGAATGGGAAGCCTGAGGATTAGGATGTGATGGCTATTTGAGAAAGGATAAGCTAAAAGACTTCTCCAAGAAATTTTCTTCTGAACAGAGACCTGAAAAAGTGAGAGAAGAAGGCTTGGGAGACCTCATGAAATGTCCCAGTTAAGTGCAGAAGAATGGGAATGAACCTAGAGGCCTGTTGTTGTTGTTAGGTGCCCTCGAGTCATGTCCCACTCATAGTGGCCCTCATAGGGTTTTCAATGGCTGATTGTTTCAGGATTGCCTCGGGTGTGGATTGCCACATCCTTCTCCCATTTTTGTGGTGCTGGGAATTGAACCCAGAACCTCAGAGAGGTGCTCTACCAACTGAGCTAAATTCCAGCCCCTTAGAGGCCTAGGATAACATTATGGAAATGGATGACTAAAACAGGCATCTGGAGAAAAGGACCTTTGGAAGGGAGGAAGTGGGGAAAGGAGGTGCTAACAGGTTGAATGGGCCATGCTTATAGACTGCAGATTTCCCCCAAAAGACTATGGGAGACACCTGTTGAGCTGTTAAGCTGTCAGTGAATGGGGTTTGGAGTGGCTCAGACACTTCTGTGATTGTATCAACGAGGAGTAGTGGCAAGTAGTCCAATTGCATTTATCTCTTAAGGGAAGAAGAGAGGGGAAATAGTCTTGAAAAAGCAATGAGAAAAAGGAAGAAATGCTCTATCTTCAGACTCTGGTCCATGATTCATAAAACAGACAAACAGGCAAGATCCCAGAGTTACTGCTTAGGCAGCAGTGTGGGAAGCAATGACCTCAAAGGGTAGCCAAGTCCTCAGTGCCCACAACAGCAGAGAATGTTCAGAGGACAGAAGATAGGAGCTTTGGTTGATGATCATGGGCCTCCTATGACACAGGGGGAATGGTGTGTGGGATGAAGGGGCACTAGGACATCGAAACAAATCTGAAGCCTTACTGAGAAATATGTCCTATTTAGGGGCTGAAAGAGTACTATGGGCTCTTTGAGGGGGAGGATACCGTGGGAGTACTGGATAAGCTTATGGGGTGCGGATCTCCTAAGCATGTTCTTACCATCAAACCCATTGAGATGGTTCCATTAAATGTGTGAAACTTCTTATATGCCAAAAAAGAGTATCATAGGCTACAGGTATATAATAATTTCATGACCTTCTATCCTATAATAGTGGAAAACACTAGAATAGGTAACAAAAGTGACCAGGATGATAGCCTAAGAAGACAAAGCATTTCCATTTCTTGCACTTTCTTCCTCACCCCTTGGGACAGAATTTAATTGATATCCACCCCTATGAACCACTCTAACATATATTTTAGAGGTTGTTATGTTATCTAGAAAGATACTGAGATTTCAGATAGCTGCTACAATCCCAATGGATAGAAATTTTTGGAACCAAGAAATAAAATTGAGTTCTCACATCTAACAGCACCTGTCAACTTGCCCAAGATGCCTTCTAACACAGCGCCAAGGGCACGTCACCCAAATGCAGTGACTGTTCTATATTGGTGAACAGAAGGGGGACACGGCACTATCAGATAAGATAACATGATGGATGTTCCAGACTGCACACCTTACTTTGTAAGTCCTGGATTGCAAAAAGTTTCTTGACTTAGCTGAAGACTCAGAAATTGATTGGAAAGCAAGTTAGGGACGTGATGTGAAGTGGGTCAGAACGTCCCTCCCTCCTTCCCTCTATATATTGTTCAGACCCACCAGCTTCAATTGCAAAGCAAGTTGACTCATCTAAGCTCACAAAGTTCCTGCTTCTCCTTTGAATTTCAAAGATGGTTACTGACAGTATGGGAAGAGCCCAAGTCCTTACTCATGTTTTGTTAAGAGATTTCATCCCTTATACTGAAGTGGGCTGAGCTTCTGCTGCAGTTAAGAAAATAAGGACAAGGAGTAGAAGAAATGGAAGGAAAAGGAAATAGGAAGGCAAAAAGCTAATCAATCTACCCATGAAGTAATAAGGAAAAGGGGAGAAAATCGTACTGAGAAGCTATGAGAGGTAATTTCCCATGACCAGTGCTGCCATACAATCAACTTCATGTTGGATATTATTGTGCATGAGTTGCAAGATGAAGCTCATTCTGAACATGCTAGAAAGGATGCATTAGTGAAGAACTTCATGCAAACAGAGCCTGAGCCAGCTAGGAGGCCTATTCATCTTTCTGTTTGTCATATTGAAATCCATCAATTTGCTATCAAAAAGAAGGAATAGA
>VMDO01013820.1:0-56760 GCA_007922755.1 Pedetes capensis | reverse complement strand
CTTTGGGTAAATTCCCAATAGTGTTATAGCTGGGTCATATGGTAGTTCTATTTTTAGTTTTTTGAGGTACCTCCATACTGATTTCCATAGTGGTTGCACCAATTTACAGCTCCACCAGCAATGTAAAAGTGTTCCCTTTTCCCCGCAGCCTCGCCAGCATTTGTTGTTGTTTGTTTTATTGATCTTGGCCATTTCACTTTTATATGAGAATGCTTCAAAAATATTGAGATATCTAGAATGTGTCTTTGTTTTTCAGAAGAAACTGCTATACATATCCTAGGCTTAGGTTGTCTTTCCCTTGAAACACCAGAGCCCTTTACCATCCTGGTTGCTTGTTCTCTAAGGTTAGTCAAGGTGACTTCTATAGTAAGGCACTTAGTTCTGAAAGTAGTGCTTCCAATTTGGAGAATGACTTCAGGTCCTAGAAAATCATGTTAAAATAAGAAATAATTTCTTCAGCTGAACTACTCTCTAGTCTATGATGGTTTTAGCTTTTGATTCATGTTACATATGATAGATTATTTACTACATAGATTGTCTTTTAAAGAAAAGCTATAGTTATTGGTTAGACTTCTTTCTGTGACTCAGATCACAGACTGGCATGTGATTCTTTGAAACATGAGTAAAATATACCCATTTTTGTAAAATCTGAAAATCACCATGAAATTTTTGATAGTAGTGAAACATGAGCTTTAAAATTAGTAATATGGAGTAAATATTTCCCAGACAACATTTCACAATATAAACTTACTTTCACCTTTCTGGTGTTTTGGGGAAAAACAGTGCAAATAGTGAGAAAGTGTAAATTAAAGACCTGAAATAAACTATGATATTACTTTTTATATCAACAAGAATAGTGTATACATGTATATGAATAAATTGTACATTTTTATACTTTGTCATTTAGGTGGTGGTGGTTGTGTTAGGTGCCATGGAGTTGGGTCTGACTCACAGTGACCCTATATATGATAGAACAAAACACTCCCTGACACTGTGCCCTGCCTGGCACTATGTCAGTGCTTCTCTGCTATTCATAGAGTTTTCAATGGCTGATTATTTCAGTGGTGAGTTGCTGGGTCCTTCTGCCAAGCTTACAGCACCATGTATTCCCAGGTGGTCTTCTATCCAAGGACTAACCAGGCCCACCCAACCCTGTTTAGCTTCCACAATCAGGTGGGATCAAATGCCAGGGTGGTATAGCTGTAGACGTCACCAAGATTAGACAACAAGTTAATACCTGTTTATTGATTATCAGCTGTCTGTCAGATACTAAGCTAAGTGCTATTTTATGTGATAGAAAAGTACTTTATCTTTCTGATTATAAAATTAATGCATACTCAGAATAGAACATTTGGAAAATACAGAGAACACAAAGATTTTTACCCTCCACCCAGAGATTACTGTTAAAGCTTTGGCTTAGTGTTTATATGTTAAGATTCAACAAGTATTTAGTGCATATTATTTGCTATCCATTTTTCTAGAAATTAGGGATACAACAGTTAACAAAATAAGTGAAATTCCCTTTTTTTTGTGGTACTGGGGGTTGAACCCAGGGCTTTGTGCTTGCATGTTTGCAAGTGCTGGACTACTGAGCTGTACCCCCAGCCCATTTTTTGTTTACTTTTTTGAGACAGAGTCTCATCAAATTATGTAGACTGCCTCTGGTCTTGATCTTGCAATCCTCCTGTCCCTGCTTCCTGAACCACTGGAATTACAGGCGTGCACCACCATGGCTGGCTCAGAAATTCTCATTCTTACTGAATTTATAACATAGTGAGGGGAGATAACACATTAACAAAATATTTAATATGTCAGCTGATAAGTATAACAAAAATAAAACAGAGCAGTGGGATGAAGAATGTTATACATAATGTAGAATGGTAAGACATTTCTGATAAGTGACACTTGAGCAGAGAATTGGAAGAATTGAGTGAGCAAATATCTGGTTTTGAGTGAATTGGGCAGAAGGAAAAGCAAAGGCAAAGGCTCTGAGGCAGGAGTGTACATGGAAACAGTAAGCATGTCAGCATGGCTGTAACAGTGTTCTAGTAAAGGAGAGATCAGACTCACATTTTAAAAGACTCATGCTTTACACTCTTTGAAGAATAAGCTATAAGAGAAAAGAGTAGAAGCAGAGAGACCAGTTAGGAGGCTACTACAGTGGAACAAGAAAGAGAATATAATGATTTAGATCAAAGAGGTAAGAAGTTCCTTAATGTTGGGTATAGTATTATGGTAGAGTAATTGCAATTTGTTGATCGATCTTTCATAGGGGACTAATAGAGAGGTATCAAGAAAAACATAATTTTTCTCGCCTTATTAAATCTAACCTTTAAAAATTTTGAGTGCAGAAAAAATATAAGATGTTAAGTGTACAGTATACTTAATACTTATGAAACAAACACCTGTATAACCATCATGCAGATTAAAAAATAGAACTCTAATTCCTGCCTCTGCCGAAATCTTTTCTTGCTTCTAGAACCACCCATTATTATCCTGAGTTTTATGGTTATCACATTTTTGCTTTGCTTTAAAGTTTTATCATCTCTGTATGTATCCCTTAAGTTTAGTTAACTTATGAATGTTATATAAATCAAATAACACTTCGTGTATTCTTTTGGGTCTTTCTTCTTTCATAAAGTATTATACTTATAAGATTTATAAGTATTATAGAGAATATTGTTATTTTGTTTATTTTTATTGCTGTATTGTACTGCATTCCATTGTATGACTATAATTCCATAATGTATCTATTCTTCAGCTAATAGACATTGGGTTGTTTCCAGCTGGAGCTATTAAAAACAATCCTGCTGTGAATACTTTGTACGTATATCCAGGGATAGAAGGGGCTTTCTAGGGTGTATTTCTAATAGACAAATTGCCTTATTTTAGAAAGCATGATTCTTCTACTTAGTAGGTATTGCCAAACTGCTTCTAAAGTGATTGTATCAACTTAAACTTCTGACAAGGATTTCACATTCCATATCTTTGCCAAATTTGTATTTTTAATGTGTTTTTCCTAATCTAGTAGATGAGTTCTTGCTTTTTTGCATTACTTTAATTATTAATGAGGCTAAGGATCTCTGTATGTTTATTGCCCATTTGTATATTATTTTTATTCTTAAGCACCTGTTCAGATTTCTTGACCATTACTTTATCAGGCTGCCTTTTAAAAAATTGATTTGTGGGAATTCATTCCAGAATCCATGAATAAATCCTTTGCTATTTGTTTAATGGGATTCTAAGTGCCCTATTCTGTGGCATTTTCCACTTTTTTTAAAAAATAGAATCATTCTTACTTTACAGTTGGCACTTTTTGTGTTTTGTTAAAAAAGAACTTTCACAACCTGAGGTTATAAGTATATTCACCTATCTTCCTTCAAACAGCTTCATAATTTTGTCTTTTCACATTTAGCCTTATTTTTTTAAGTCTAAACTAACTCTTTAATGGTTTATTTTACAAATGTATCTCTGAAATAATTTATCATTTTTTATCGGCTTCATTAATCTTTGGAGTTCCTAAAGATAAAACACATTATAGACATTTTCTAAGAATTATGCAATATAGCTTATATATGTCAGTAGCCTAATTCAGGACACCATCTCATTTTGAAGATTAAAAATTCCTGAAAATTCAAACACAGCTTACTTTTATTTTAAAATTCTTGTTTGCATATGCTTTCTTTACTTAAAGCAATGGACTGGATGAAATAACCACATCAACCTAGATTTTAGGCTATAAATGTATACCATAATTAAACAGTGGGTTCAGAAACTATTTGAAGAAAAATGGCTTTTTCCTAAGTATTTAAATATTTACAAAAGAAATGTTACAAAGGCAAATCAAACAGAGTAAAATAAAAGACCACGATAGGGTTCACTATGGTGTGAATGATGACATGCTATCCTAAATACATGTTGAAATGTAATACTCAATGCAATGGCATTAAGAGGTGGGCCTTCTAAACAAGTGATTAAGTAATGAGAACTCTGCTCTCCTGAATGAAATTTCTACCCTTTTAAAGGACTGGAGGTTGAAGGGAATATCCCCTCACCTTTCTGTCCTGACTGCCCTCCAGAGGATATAGCAACAAGGGGTCACCTTGGAAGCAGAGAGCAGCCCTCAGTAGGCCCCCTTTCTCTGGTATGTTGATCTTGGACTTTATAAACTCCAGAACCATAACAAATAAATTTCTACCACTTATAAATTACACAGTGTATTTTGTTGTAGCAGCATCATCAGACTAAGACAGGGTTATTTTGAAAAGGTCAAATGAGGCCTTTCTGAGGAAGTGACATTAAAGTGGAGACTAAGGTCAGTGAAGATCTTGGAGAAGAGAATTCCAAGCAGATGGAGCAGCAACTGAAAAGGCCTTAAGATGGAAATGAGCAAGGATAGCTGTAGTGGAGTATAGTTGTAAGATCATGTAGTTTTTAGTTATACTTGAAAATGTTTTCAGAAAATTTTAAATCTTCCAGTTATAATCTAATGTATGTTTAATATTCTACACTGTCATCATATATATTCTTTCTCAGCTACTTTAACCAACTCATCAGTCCCTGTTAATAAACCTCCTGATTACTACTTGTTCCCAGTTATTTATCAGTATCATTATTTATAATTATCCTATCAATGGGATGAGGAAAAATCATTAATGATGGTTAGTTAAATGAATCCATTTTTGTTGACCCTCTAGTATTATACTTAGAATTATTTCTTTGAGAAGCCAATCCATTAGAAATCACTATCTTCAGTTTGGAATGTCTGACCTTGTGACTTTTAATTTAGGATACATATTTGGAACCATAACTTGCGTTTTCTTTCTGCCTTACCAACATAGCATGTTTCTTCCTAGTCATTGTGACTCAGGCCATTTATTGTATCTTAGGTCCAGCTACTACAAGATGACTATTTGTCCTTTTGAGGTACCTTACCAGGGACACTTGGTGAATTTTAGTATTCCATGTAGGCTGTCTTCCTTTTACTTTAGCTGCTTGAGGTTCAAGGACAAGTTTCAGAGTCTCTTTTCACACGTAGTTTGATCTTTTCTTTCTTTCCTGTCTTTTAAATAGCCTTTTGCCTTCTTTATGAATGATGTCTTTGATGTTATGCCACAACTTATCTCGTCTTTGGTCATTAAACTTGCTCTTAAGATCGTCTCTGAACTCAGGTGGGATATACTCAAGGTCATACCTTGGTTCTCGTACACTTATTCTAATTTACTTTTTTTTGTGTGTGTGTGGTATTGTGGGTTGAACCCAGGGCCTCATGCTCTGCATGCTCTGCAAGTGCTCTGTAAGTGCTGGACCACTGAGCTGCACCCTCAGCCCATTTTTCTTTTTTAATTTTTGAGATAGGATCTCGCTAAATTATGCAGACTGCCTCTGGTCTTGAACTTGCAATCCTCCTGCCTCTGCCTCCCAAGCCATTGGGATTATAGGTGTGCGCCACTGCACCCAGCTTCTAATTTACTTTTGTTTCAGTTTGAGCCTGTGTATGAGCAGTTGATGGTCTGATCCATGATCAGCATCTGGTCTTGTTCTGACTTTTCATATTGAGCTTTTCCATCATCTCTTTCAACAAATGTAGTCAGTTTGGTTCTTGTGTGTTTCATCTGTTGAATTCCATGTGTATAGTTACTGTTTATGTTGGCAAAAAATGTATTTGCAATGCACAGTTTGTTGGTCTGACAAAATTCTATCATGCAATCTCTAGCATAGTTTCTGCCATCAAGGCCATATTGTTCAACTACTGAGCTTTCGGTGTTTCCAATTTCTGCATTCTACTCACCAGTAATTACCAGTGCATCCTCACTGCATTTTCTACCAATTTCTAGCTATAGAAGCTGGTAAAAACTTCCCTTTCTTCATGTGTGGCCTTAGTGGTGGATGTATAAATTTGAATAATAGTCATATTTACTGGCCTTCCTTGTAGGTATATGGATAGCATATGGTCACTGATAGCATTGTACTTCAGGACAGATCTGGAGATATCTTTTTTGATGATGAATTCAACCCCATTTCTCTTTAATCTGTTATTCCTGATATAGTAGACTATATGATTGTTGTTGTTGTTGTTAGGTGCTGTCAAGTTGGTATCTGACTCATAGCGACCTTCATAGGGTTTTCAAGGTGACTGTTTCGGGATTGCCTTGGGAGTGGATTGCCAGGTCCCTCTCCCATTTTTGCAGTGCTGGGAATTGAACTCGAGACCTCAGAGACTGCAGCACAGCGTTCTACCAACTGAGCTAAATCCCAGCCCAGACTATATGATTATCTGATTCAGACTGGCCCATGCCAATCCATTTTAGCTCAGTGATGCCTGGAATGTCAATGTTTTTGTGCTCCATTTCCATTTTGACAATTTCTAATTTTCCTAGATTCATACTATATACATTCCATGTTCCAATTATTAATGGATGTTTACTGTTGTTGCTTCTTATTTTGAGTCATGACACATCAGTGAATGGAGGTCCCTGGGACTTTACTCCATTCCTGTCATTAAGGTTGACTCTACTTTGAGGAGGCAACTCTTCCCCAGTCTTCTTTTGACTTCCTTTCAACCTGGGGGGCTCATTTCCTGGCACTGTACGTGACAATGTTTCTCTGTTATTCATAGTGTTTTCAATGGCTAATTGTTTCAGGAATGGGTTAGCCACATCCTTCTCCCTAGTCTTAGTCTGGAAGCTCAGCTGAAACTTGTCCACCATGGGTGACCTTGCTGGTCTCTGTAATACTGCTAATATAGCTTTCAGCACCACAGCAACGTGCAAGCTGCCACTGTATGGCAAACTGGAAGATAAGTGACAGATGAAATTAAAGAATGAAACAAGATTTCAAAGTGCAACTTGAGAAGACAGAATCAATTATAATGATGTGCAAAGAACTGGAGATAGAAAACAAAAAGGGAAGCACATGCTCTGTTTTTCTCAAGCTTAAATTATTGAAGAAAATCTTCAAGCCTTTAGTGGCAAAAGCGAAGGATTCTAGAAGGAAAATATTAAATGATACAGAAACATCAAAAGAAGATGGAAGGAATAGAGTCATTATAACAAAAAGAATGGGTGAATGATCAGCCATTTCAAGAGGTTGCATATGATCAGGAATCAGTGGTCTCTGAACTCAGGTGGGATACACTTAAGGTCATATCATGGCTCTTATATACTTGATCTAAGAACAAATGGAGGCTGCCTTGAGGAAACTGGCAAAACACAAGGCTCAAGGAATGGGCAGAATATCAACTGAGATATTTGAACAAACAGATGCAGCATTGGAGGTGTACACTTGTCCATGTCAAGAGATTTGATAAATGGCTTCCTGGCCAACTGACTGGAAGAGAATCATATTTGTGCCTATTCCCAAGAAAGGGGATCCAATTGAATGTGGAAGTCATCGAACAATATTGTTTATATCTTATGCAGGTAAAATTTTGCTAAAGATCATTCAAAAGTGAGTGCAACAGTATATTGACAGGGAACTTCTGGAAATTCAAGCCAGATTCAGAAGAGGGTGTGGAACCAGAGACATCTTTGCTGATGTCAGATGGATATTAGCCAAAGCAAAGAATACCAGAAGATGTATATCTGTGTTTTATTGATTATACAAAGGAATTTTAACTGTGTGGATCACAACAAATTATGGATAACATTGCAAAGAATGGGAATACCAGAGCATTTAATTGTACTCATGAGAAATCTATACATGGAAAGGAGGCAATCATTCAAACAGAACAAGGAAATATTACCTAGTTTGAAGTCAAGAAATGTGTGTGTCAGGGCTGTATCCTTTATGATACCTCTTCAATCTCCATGCTTAGCAAATAATGCAAGCAGTGTACTTTATGAAGAAGAAAGTGATATCAGGATTGGAGGAAAGCTCATTACAATTTGCCTTATGCAGATGACATAACTCTGATCACTGAAGAGTGAAGAGGATTGAAACATTTAGCGATGAAGATCAAAGAACACAGCCTTCAGTATGGATTGCACCTCAGCATCAGGAAAAAAAAAGTCTTTATAACTGAGTCAATAAGCAGCTCCTTGATAAATGGAGAAAAGATTGAGGTTGTCAGAGATTTTGCTTTACTTGTTTCTGCAATCAATACCCATGGAAGCAGCAGTCAAGAAATAAAAAGACAAATTGCATTGGGAAATGCTGTTGCAAAAGACCTCTTTAAAATGTTGAAAAGTAAGAGGTCACATTGAAGACAAAGGTGCGCCTGAATTATGCCATAGTATTTTCACTTGTGTCATATGGTTGTGAAAGCTTGACATTGAATAAGGGATACAGGAGAAGAACTGATGCTTTTGAATTATGGTGGTGGAGATGAATATTGAATATACTATTGATTGCCAAAGGAACCAACAAATCTATCCTAGAAGAAGTGCAACCAGAGTGCTCCTTGGAAGCAAAGATGACTAGACTGCATCTTATGTTTTTTTTTTTTTTTTTTGACATATCCTGGAGAAGGACATCATGTTTTGGAGAGTGGTGGGTCAATGACAAAAGGAAGACCCTCAACTATATGGATTATAATGTCTGTAACAATGGGCTTAAACATAAAAAAGATAACGTGTCTGGCACAGTGTCTGGGAGTGTTTTGTTTGTACATAAGATTGCTATGAGTCAGACCTGACTTGATGGCATGTGACAACCACCACCACAACAACATGTAGTTTGTATATTATGACAGATTACTCAAAACATACCCAGCAAATTTGGTGAAAATACAACCAAGTGCATTTATTTGTCACAGGTAAAGGTAAATGACAGTTAATTTCATATACATTCAATTTCTAAACTTTTCTAAATGAAAAGTTAGAAAAAGTAAATAAAAGTAAAATTTTTATTAACTAAAATTACCATGTTGTAGACAAATTTTTTGAATTTATTTCTCCTACTAACTGACTTGACTCAACAGCACCTAATCACAACAACTAACTGACATTTTGTATCATTTGACTGCTCCTCAGATACCAAGCCTGGTCTACAGGCCTGGAACTTGGGGTCCAGCCTTCTGCTGTGGTAGGCTTAAAGGCTTAATTTTAGGATACCAGCCTGGAATATGGGCCTGTGGGGTCTGACTATCACTGGCCTTTACTGGGGTGTGCCTGGTTTTGGGTTCCACGTCAAAGTCCAGTGCTAACTTCTTTTTCCCTCAAATGGGGTATCTCTATCCACACTGTGCTGCCTGGAGTTGGGGTAGGGCTAGAGTAGGTAATATAAAATTATGGTTCCTATCTTTTTCAAAGCATCTTTTCTTATTTTTGTGCCACATTTGGTTCTATAATCTCTCATCTGATTTCCTTAGCTCTTGTGAACATATTTTGTCTATGGAAAGTTGTTTAAATTGGTATTTCTATCTCATTCATCTATGCTTTGGAAAGTGCCATTTTGCCATCATGCTCATGTTTCAATAACACTTTTTATCTTTTCTCTATTGACCTGAGACCAGACTATTGGTACAAGCACCATTTTATGTAATAAAATACATACTGTGTGTAGACACCAAACACAAGCAGAAATCTTTCCAGAATATGATTAAGTAGGAATTTTACAAATGAAGAAAATGAAGTTTGTAGGATGAAGAAAGTGAGGTTAAGATAAGTTAAATAAATGACTTTCTAAAGGCTACAAATCAGCAATACATGACCAGGATTTCAATATAATCTGTTATTGTTGTTGTTAGGTGATGTCAAGTCAATGTCTAACTCATAGTAACCCTGTGTACAACAGATGAAATAGAATTGTTAGTGTTTCTCTGTTATTCATAGGATTTTCAATAGCTAATTGTTTTTTGGTGGTGAGTTGCCAGGTCCTTCTCCCAAAATACAATCTGAGTGAATGTAAAGTCTCTTTTTGCTAAACTGTGTTGTTTTCCATATTTCATGAGTTATATTTAAAGGTGCATGTGGCATTTTTTACACATGTGCAGTATAGATTAAATAGCATTTAAACATGACAATTTGTTTTTATTCCTCTGTGTATTTGAAAAAAAGCATAGAACTTTAAAGACTCCAGAATAGCTTCTTTTTATTTAGCTGTCACTAACATTTATTGTCCACTTGTTTTCTAATCAACGTGTGTGTGATTTTGGTAAGACTATTCTCCAGGGCCTAATTAAGAATTTATATTGCTGAACATTTTAGTGGCAAACAGTTAACATTTGGGAATTATTTGTTTATTGGTGTAAAAGTAGTTAGGTATGTATTATGCTCTCATTACACATGTAAATCAATAAACAAGATATGTTGTTTTTGCATATTTTAAGCTACATTTAAATGTTATGTTGCATTTATTCTTTTGCAATTTACCTTTTGTGATTCAATATTATGTTTATGAGATTCCTATTTATGGATATATACAGCTCCTATTTATTCTTTTACCCTATGTTTTGTAGCCTTTTATTGTAAGAGTATTCCAGAATTTTCTTCTCTATTCTTTTGTTGATGGATATTTAGGGTGTTTCTATATTTTGCTTGTTATGAATAATGCCACTAGAACATCCTTGTTTTCTTTCTCTCTCTCTCTCCCTCCCTCCCTCCCTCCCTCTCTCTCTCCTTCCTTCCTCCCTCTCTTTCTTTCTGTCTGTCTGTCTGTCTGTCTGTCTGTCTGTCTGTCTGTCTGTCTGTCTTATTTTAGGGTCTCTCCTGGGCTCGTCTTGAATTCATGATCCTCCTGCCTCACCCTCCTGAATGCCTCACCTTCCTGGGATTACTGAATGGCATGAGACATCACACTAGGTTGTTATTGAAACACATTTGCCACTGTTTTTCACTAGACTAAACTCAGAAGTGTGGACTTACTGGGTTGTTAGTGTCTGTCTACATGTTTACTAGGTTAGTTATTCTTTAAAGTCATTGTGCCACTTTATACTCCCATAAGCAATGTGTGAGAGTTCTTTTTGTTCTCCTTCCTGGCTAATATTTGTTACCAGACTTAAAAGTTTTTGCAATTTGTTAAGTACCACAGGATAAATTATGTCACCCTACCCCCAATTAATATTTCGAAGGCCTGCCCCAAATATCTTAGAATGTGCGGATATTTTGGAGATAATATTGTTAGGTGCTGTAGAGTTGTGTCTGACTCATAGTGAATCTCATAGGGTTTTTGATGGTTGATTGTTTCAGGATTGTTTTGGGAGTGGACTGCCATGTTCTTCTCTCATTTTTGTGGTACTGAGGATCAAAGGTAGGGCCTCAGAGGCCACAGAGCAGTACTCTACCAAATGAGGTCATTTGGATGATCCTTCATAGAATATGATGGGTGCCCTTATAAGAAGGGGAAATTTTAACACAGACATGAAGAGAAGGTAGACAATGTGAAGGCACAGAAAGATGATGGCCATATACAACCCAGGAGAACAACCTGGAACAGATCCTTCCCTTATGTCTCCCAGAAGGAACAAACATTGCTGCCATATTGAGCTCAGATTTCTAACCTCAAGAAATGTGAGAATATACATTTCTGTTATGTAAGTCATAACATAAGTTAGATGACTTTGTAGGACAGCTTTAGTAAACTAATACAATGAGCATGTTTTTAAAAATTCATGAGATCAATTTCTATTTTTATTTTATTACATTAATTTATTGGAATTATATATAATTTTAAATAAGTTTTTTCTCTTTATTAGTAAATGTTGATAGGGTACAGAGTAATACAGCACTGGCTTTTTCAATTATGCACCCTTTGTATCACTTCTGGTAACACTTTCATCAATCCACAAAGTTTATGGAGCCTTATGGCTAATATATAGTAAAACTCAGATGCTTATTTGGGTTATATTCCCCTATTTTTCCAATGTACTCATGAAATTGTACTGCTTACACTGAGATTTTCCTCTCCCCATTCATCCACATTGACCCTCCTCTCCATCCCATCTTCCCCAATCTTCACTTCCCTCTGCTAGGTCCCTCCCTCCTCATTTCTACTCTATATTGTCCCTTCTTTACTAAGTTTAATTGTGCACTTTTAATATATCAATCTATGTATAGGATTTTTTCTTCCATTAAGTATGATTCAGCTCCCACAGATGAGTGAGAACATATGGTATTGATCTTTTTGAGCTTGTGTTGATTTCCTTAAGATGATGTTCTCCAGTTCCATCCATTTTGCTACAAATGACATTATTTCATTTTTTGTTGCTGAGTAGTATTCCATTGTATACCATACTTTATTTTTATCCATCCTTCTGTTGATCAGCACCGTGACTGTTCCATATCCTTAGTATTGTGAAAAGTGCTGCATTGAATATAGAGATGCAGGTGTCTCTGTGGTATGATGACTTGTCTCCCATTGGGTATTTTCCCAGTAGTGGTGTAGCTGGGTCATATGGCAGTTCTATTTTTAGTTTTCTGAGGTATCTCCATATTGTTTTCCAAAGTGGTTGAACCAATTTACAGTTCCACCACCAGCAGTGTAAGAAGGTTCCTTTTTCTCCAGAACCTCCCCAGGATTTGTTATTAATTTGTTTGTTGATCTTGGCCATTCTTACTGGAGTTAGGTGGAATCTTAGAGTTGTTTTGATTTGCATTTCCTTAATGGCTAGGGATATTGAACATTTTTTCATGTGCTTCATGGCCTTATGACTTCATTTGAGAACTGTCTGTTCCATTCCTTTTCCCATTTGTGTATTGGGTTATTTGTTGTCTTGGGATTTGCTTTCTTGAGTTCTTTGTAAATTCTAGAGATTAGTCCTCTGTCTGAGGTGTAGGATGTGAAGATTTTCTTCCATTCAGTGGGGTCTTCCTTAACTCTGTTGATTGTTTCCTTTGCTATACAGAAACTTTTTTATTTCATATAATTCCATTTGTCTATTTTTGTTGCAATTTCCTGAGCAATTGGAGACTTATTAAGGAAATGCTTTCTATGCCTATATGTTGGAATGTGTTGCCTATATTTTCTTTTAGTAATTTTAAGGTTTATGGTTTCATGTTGAGATCTTTTATCCATTTTGAATTAACTCTTGTGCAGATTGAGAGGTGTGGGTCTATTTTCATTTTTCTGCAAGTTGAAATCCAAGTTTCCTAGCACCATTTGTTGAAGAGGCTATCTTTTCTCTGATTTGCATGCTTAGCTCTTTTGTCAAAGATCAGGTGGCTATAGATGTGTGGTTGTATCTCTGGGTCCTCAACTCTTTTCCACTGGTCTTCAGGCCTATTTTTGTGACAGTACCAAGGTTTTACTTTTTTTTTTTCTATTATAGCCATATAGTATAGTTTAAAATCAAGGATCAAGGATTGTGATCCCGTCTGCACTGGTTTTGCAGCTTAAGACACTTTCCTCAGGCAAGTGGGTTGTTGTTCTACTGCAACCCTACTAGTGCCTCTGCCTATAGTCTAATTTTCATTATTCTCTTGTGTAAAATTTTCTAAGTAGTGATGGCAGCTTTATTTTGAGATTCTCTCTATATACTCTCTAGCTGAAAGCCGGTAGGTCTTGGGGAACGGGTTTCTATGTTGTGTCCCTCTGGTAGGGGATGATGGCAGAATGTCTGCACCATTCTCTCAGGCTGGACTGGATTTCAGGGTGCTCTTGGGGAACCACCATGTGGGGTGTGCTGCCAATGCTACATTTAGTAGGGAGGTGGCATGTCCCCTGCAGTCCTTCTGAGACTTCTGTTTCCCCTGCAGATCTTGTGTGCTAAGGTCTTGGCTCATAGAGCACAGCCCAAATGGCAGCAGCAGATGGTGGTGACCCAAGGCCCAATGCCATCCTCTCTTGCCTTCTGACACCCAGGCTCACTCACTGATCCCATGCTGCAGTGGGTGTGATGATATCATGTGTCCCCAGTGGATCTGAGGCCTGTGCTCCCATGTGGGACTCCAGCCACATGGCTCTCTTATCACCAACTGCACAGCCAGGGCCTCTGTGGCAGGGAGATGGTGGACTGTGCTGCCAGTGCCAACTGTGCTTTCCATCCTGGACTCACTCACCAATTTCTTTCATGGGGCGTGCTGCCAGTGTCTTGTGAGCAGGATGTTGGTGGGTTGCCAGGGCTTCTCTGTGCTGCAGATATAAGCTCCAGGCACCCATGTAGAATTTTCCCTGGACTATATGCTCTCTGTGCTCTGCGATGGGACCATGAGAGGTCATCTATGATGGTTTCTCTAGCGCTTCTCCACTTTGGACTCCAACCTTGTCATCCCCCAAACTCTCCCCACTATCTGTGCAGTCTACATTGTGCTGGAGGAATTGCTGGTGGGTTTCCTGGTGGCCGAATTCTGTGAAGCTAATAATTTTCTCTTCCTGCTGGAACAAAGCTCCACATTTCTGATGGCACACTCTCTCTGACCTGCCATGCTGATTCCTTCTCCCTTTTAAAAATTTTTCTGCAGTTGATGGTATTTACCTAACCTGTTTTTTTTAACCCCTGTTTCTCATCTAACTTTTTACTATGTTGGACTGTTCAGTATGAGTTCTAAACCATTATTTAAGCCCTCTATTATCTGTCTGCCTCTTTGACTCCAAATAAAAAATTTATGGATGATGTTATAAACTGAATGTTTATGTCTCTCCAAAATTCACATGTTGAAACCTGATTCCTAATTTGATGTTTGGAAGGGCCTTTGAAGGTGACTGGATGACAGGGGGGAAGCCCTACTAAATGAGATTAGTGCCCTTATGAAAAAGAGAGTGGAGAGCTCTCTTTCTCTTGCTGGCATGTGAGGACACAATGAAAAGATGCCTGTCCATGAACTAGGAAGTAGGCCCTAGTTAGACACCAGATTTGCTGGTGCCTTGATCTTTGATTTCATGGCTTTCAGAACTGTTAGAAACAAATACTGTTTTTGTCACAAGTCCACTGTGTTTGTTATAGTAGCCCTAACAGACTAACACAGATTTGTAAGTAAAATATTCTTGATACTGTATCCTTTGCTGGACACACAAAGAATAAGTGCATTCTAGTTTGTGGTGCTTATTCTTTTTTAAATGATGGCTTTGAGGCAGAAAATTTAGTCTTTTGTAGTCAGCTTAATCAATCTTTTTGTTCATTATGTATGTTTACAAAATCTTTTCTTGCTCAAAATCATAAAGGTAGTGTTTTTATGTTTTCTACTAAAAAGCTTAAAATTTTGCTTTCAGAATTTCTTAAGCCTATTTGGAACTTGTATTTATGTATTAAGGATTTGAAATTTCTGTTCATTTGCTTAATTGATCAAATAAACAATTACTAATTATTTATTAAACATACTGTGTTCAGAGCAATGTATAAAAAGCTACTAGAGATAATTCCTTCCCTAAAAGAGAAAACCAACATCTTCCCAAGTCCATACCCTACTTAAATATTTTATTAAGTCCTCATAACAGTCTTGTGAGGTAGTTACTATTTTTCTGCATTTTACAAATAAGCAAACTTAGGCTTAGAGTTTGCTCTGAGAAGTGAAATAACTTGTTCAAGAACATAATTAGTATGTTGTGGAGTTGAGATTTGATACTAGATTTTTCTGACAAATGTTAGGTACCATCAAGTCAGGTCTGAATCATAGTTGATCATCATAGGGTTTTTAATGGCTGATTATTTTGGGATTGTTTTTGGGAATGGACTGCCACATCCTTCCCCCATTTTTGCAGTGCTGGGAATTGAACCTGGGTCCTCAGAGAGTGCAGAGCGGCCCTCTACCAACTGAGCTAAACCCCAGCCCCATCTGACAAATGGTGTGTTGAAAATAAGGCAAATATTGAGAAATTTAGTAATTAAGGATTAAAACATATAGTGAATGTACAAATATTTATTATATGAATGAATATATTATGTGGTGGCACAAGACCCTGCTGTGACAATTGTCAAATGAGGTCTTAGAGCAGGGAAAGGGAAGAGATATATTGAAAATATCTATTGTTCCACCCAGCTCTCCCACCTCCTGTCTTCTCTGGATCAGAGAAACTGTTTAAATTTTTCTGCCTGTATTAACACATTATATCAACCTATTATGTATAGCAAACACAAAATATTTTTGAGAGAACAAAAAAAGAAGTATTAAATTATCACTGGAGGTGGCTTTATAAAAACTTTCTGTTGTCCTTATATTATTCTGTCAAGATTCACTGAGATTGTTTGAAATACCTACCATGTTTATCTTATTTTTGGCACTCTAATAGTGATAAATGACATAAACAGCATGATTTGGAGTTTTTCTCATACCATACAGGAGACTCTGTGAAAATGATATGGTTTAGGTAGAGGCTATTAGCTCTACTTATCCAAGAAATAGGAGTAATGCTAATGGATAAAGTTTACAATGGCCTACTTCTGTAGCCTCCTTCTCAAAAAAATGAAAAAAATAAAAAAATAAAAAGCAAAACAACAAATTCCTTAAGATCATACAGTAATTTAACTTATGTAATATAGAAACACTAGCCAGAAAAAGAAATTAGGGGCAAAGATCAGATTAATGAAAAAATCCTGCTCATTTGACTTGTTTTCCAACATTTGCTCTCTTCTTCCACAGTAAGGGAGTAGATAATTTTTATTTGTACTTGCATTTCTTGATGATTTCCTTTCTGTTTTATGTTCTTTTGTGTCTTAAGAAATCCTCTACTTTCCAGTCATCTATCCTATCATACTCTTCCTTAAAATGTTTAAAGATATTTTTCACTCTCAGGTCTTAAATCAACATGGAATTTATTTTGTTTTTGTGTGGCGTACTGGTGTGATTTTATCTTCGATCATAGAGGTAGCAGATTATCTAGAAACATGCAGGCATTCTTTCTTGTTCATGTCTTTAAATAAGATGCTTTAACCATTTATCATGAGGTAGATTATTTGTTAGTGTATATCCTTTAACTGATTTTAGAGTATGTTTTCTATTCCTAGCTTGTTAAGACTCCCATTTCCTCCTAAAACAACTGGGATTTTGAGAGGGAATATATGTTGTAGTTAAGACTATGGATTTAGTCATCAGACAGTCTGGATTCAAATCCTGGCTCCACCATTTGTAAACTGGGTGACTTTGGGTTTCCCTGTGCTATAGCTTCTTTATTTATAAAATAAGAGTAAAAATATAAAAAAATTGTTATGAATAATAAATATACATGCATATACATTTATATATGCTATACATATGACTTAGAACTTTGACTGGAATACAATCAATAGTCTTGTTATCTAATACTTTTGAGATAATTTTATGTTTTTGTTCCTTTAATATGTTGATTGGAGACATTATAATAGAGTTTTTATTGGAAAAGCATTCTTTCATTCATAGATTAAATTTTATGTGGTATAATTAAAATTATATTACTAGAATATAATCCATTATTTTATTATATATTGACACATCTATGTTCATAAGTAAGATTGGTTTATAAAAATATTTTTGGTACTTTGTAGCTGATTGGTTTCAAAGTTTTGCTAAGACAATTTTGTTAGAATTTATTTTTAAATTTTTTTCTATTTTCTGGCACTATTTATATAAGGATAATTTTCTCTTTGAAGGTTTGGTTGACTTGCTGTAAACCATCTGGAGAAATTTTTGTTTAGTGCTGTTTTATTTTGGTTGATAGAGTTTTGTTAAAAATTTCTTGTCTTTAAAAGTCTTGGGTCTATTTCATTCTTCTATTTCTTCTTGAACTTTGAAAATTATGTTTACAAATTGTCTATTCATTTATTTAAAGTTTTGGTCATAAAGTTGTTACTGTGTTAAGATTAAAAACTTATTTTTACTAAGTTTACTTTTCACCTCCCCAAATTTTAAACAGTATTTATGTATTTTATTTTTCTCAGCTATTTTTGCTAAAAGCTCATCTACATTATTTCTTTTTAAGAAAACAAGTTTGACTTTATACTTTTAAAAAGTTTTGTAGTTTTGTGCTTAGTTTTTACTTTGTATTATTTTTATGCTATGTTCTTTGATTTCATATTTTTTCTACCTTCTTATTTAGGAACTTTGCTTATTCATTTTCTTTTCTTTTTTTTTTTTTTTTCTTTTTTGCGGTACTGGGGGTTGAACCCAGGGCCTCATGCTGGCATGCCCTGCAAGTGCTGGACCACTGAGCTGCACCCCAGCGGATTTTTTTTTACTTTTTGAGATGGTCTTGCTAAGTTACCCAGACTGCCCCTGGTGTCAAACTTGAAATCCTCCCGCCTCCGCTTTGCAAGCTGCTGGGATTACAGGTGTGTGCCACCATGCCCGGCTGCTTATTCATTTTCATTGCCCCCTTTTCCAATATAACCACTTAAAGATATAAATTTCCTTTTAGTACTGCTTTACATCTGCACTGTCCAATATGGAAGCCATATAGCTATTTAAATTTAAAATAAATTAAAATGAAGTAAAATTAAAATTCAGTTTCTTATTAGCATTAATCACACATCCAATTCTAAAGGTTACCTGTTTGTGCAGATAGAAAACAGTTTCATTATTGCAAAAATTTTATTGGATAATGTTTTTCTAAATCAACATATCTGTAACTGAAATGTGACCTCGAAAGATTACAGCTTTTTTCTTGCAATATTTAATAGACTGCATTTTAACATGATTTATTTTTATCCCTTAGAATTTTAAAATCTATTTATCCTTTCACATAGCACAGTTCACTTTTTTTCCTGCTCCTTCCATCAATTACTAAAAATGTTTTAAAGTTTCATTCATCATAATTGGGAACTTGTTCATTTTTTCCCTTATAATTTTGTCAAGCTTTTCCTTATGAATTTTTGAGGCTGTAAGATGATAGTATATCAATTAGCTTTGTGTTGTTGTAAAAACACCCAAGATAATCAACTAGTAAGGAGAAAAGATTTCTTTTGGCTCATGGTTGCAGAGGTTCCAGTCTATAATTGACATTATTGCTCTGGGCCTGTGGCAAGGCAACATATCATGACAAAAGTATGTGATGGAGCAATACCAGTTACCTTGTGGCTGGGCCATGAATGGGAGGAGGATGTAGGGGCTGGGATTCCACTATCCCGTTCAAGAGGGTGCCCCCACTGACCTAGTATCTCCCACTAAGCTCCACCTCTTAAGGGTTTCACCACATCACAAAAGGGCCACGGTCTGGGAACCAAGATTTTAACATATAAACTCTTGGGAGACGCTTACCTAAACCATAGCAGATATATAGGTTCAGTCAATTATTTTATGAGTTTGAGTACTTTCACATGATGAATACAGAAGTTAGGTTGAAAAAATAAACTCAGGTTCACATTTCTTCTATCTTTTTGGTAGTCTTCTGACTATTATTAAATATCTGATTTATAAATAATGATATTTGTCTTCAAATCTAATTTGGATAACAGTTTAATTTCTTTTTTGGTTAATTTTTAAATTTCATTATTTTTACACTTTTGCTGTCAGCATTTTTTCATTGTCATACTTTAGGTGTCTATTATAAAATCCAAAATGACTATCTTTTATGTAGCTGACTATTCTGTTTATATTTATTACAGTTATGAATATATTTGGAATTATTTATACTACCTTGTTTTGAGGTTTTTTTTTTTTTTTTTTTTTGCGGTACTGGGCCTCATGTTTGCATGCTCAGCAAGTGCTGGGCCACTGAGATTAACCCCCAGCTCATTTTGTTTTTACTTTTTGAGACAGGGTCTCACTAAGTTACGCAGACTACCTCTGGTCTCGAACTTGCAATTCTCCTGCCTCCACCTCCAGAGCTGCTGGGATTACAGTCATGTGCCACTGTGTGCAGTTCTGTTCTGAGGTTTTTAATTAAACTATTTTCCTGTGCTTGCTTTTATTCCTTCCTTTTCCTTTTGTTTCTTCTTCTAGAGACAGGGTCTCATTGTGTAGCCCAACAAGGCCTAGAGTGCGCTAGGTAACAAGGCTGGCTTTGAACTTGTGATTTTCCTGTCTCTTCCCTCTGAGTACGGGGATTACAGGCTTGTGCCACCATGCCTGGCCTTTTATTTCCTTTCTTTCTTTGCATTAGATTGATATGTTTTCTTTATTATTTCTTTCACTAGTTTGGAATTTGGAACTTCTATTTTTATTAAGAGTCACTTTTACATTTTTAATATATGTATTTGATTCCATAAGCTGTAATTTAGCCAATACCTATATGTTGTTTCTGAACTATAAAACACTTTATATTATTGATTCTTGTCTTCCATAAATGTTCTAGTATTTTATTTTCACTTTAATTTTGAACTCTTAAAAAGTAGTAATTATTTTAATAATTTATGCTTATAGTAAATGCTTTTCAAATTACTCATGTTTGCTAATTTATTTATTCACTGTGGCCTCTTCATGTTCAATTTATTTCTCCATAAAACATTTTCCTTAGTAGTTCTTTTAGCAAACATATACTACTGGTAAACATTGCTTTTGCTTGTTTCAAACTGTTTGAAATTATTTTGATTTCTTTCTATACTTTTTGGTCATTATTTAACTGGGTAAAAAGTCCTGATTGAATAATTAAATATTATTTTGTTATTATTTAGAAGTCATATTGTGGCCTATTTAGGTAATTTTTTAAAGTTTATGATTGTTAGACAATTCTTCATAATTGGGATCTAGGATCTATCTGTTTACTTATTTATTTTTAATTTAGTGTGCTCATTCAATATGAAGTTTTCTTTTCATTAGTTCTTGAAAAAGTTCTTACTTTATCTCATTGATTATTGACTCTCCCACATTGTGGCCATTTGCTTTCTAGGACTTCCCCTAGAAGAATACTGGACCTGGTCATTCTAATCTCCATGTCTCTTACTCTTTGTGTGTGTGTGTGTGTGTGTGTGTGTGTGTGTTTTAAAAATTATTTTTATCTTTTTGTACTACATTCTGGTAAGAATCCTATATTATCTATTTTTCTTCATTCATTTTCTCTTCAGTATTTTCTAGTTAGCATTCTAACCCAAGCCACTTAGTCCACGGAGTTACTTTCAATGCCTGTTTCATATCTATAATTTCTCTTTGCTTCTTCAAATTTGCTTATTCTTCTCTTCATGCTGCCTCATTTCTTCTTATGGTGTTTATGCCTTATTTTATCTTTTTAGTGCATTGAAATGTTATTTTATAGTCTTTTTCAGGCTGTTCCTTTTTCCTAAAGTTCTGGGGAGGTCATCCTTCCATTTGTTGTGTTTCTCTTCAATGGTGGATTATTACCTCATGTGTTTTGCGAGTTTAGATTTAAAATGATAAGTTTAGGAATTTATACTTAAGACTTATGGGTAAGATGGTGACTTAGAAGATTTCTTTTTGTGACTCCATGGATGAAAATAGTCCGGAAAACAAAACATAGAATCTATTGTGAAGAGAGAAAGAGACAAAGAGTATCAGGAATCATGAAAAAAATGGTAAGACAGCTGAAAAGCAAAGAGAAATTATAGATATGAAACAGGCATTGAAATTAACTCAGTGGACCCAGCAACCCACTCCCAAAAACCAATCTGCCATTGAAAACCCTATGAACAGCAGAGAAGCACTGACAATAATGTTTCGCCTGTTGTACATGGGGTTGTTATGAGTTGGATACTGACTTGACGCCCTAACAACGATGACAACAACAACAACACTTAACCCTGAAGCTCTACTAGGAAACTCAGATATGATAAATGCTTTTAGCAAAGTAGCAGGATACAAAGTCAAATATAAAAATCTGTAGCTTTTCTCTACACCATTAATGAATATGCTGAGAAAGAAATCAAGACAACAATCTTATTCATGATTGCATAAAAAATATAAAACCAGCCTAGTTATAAACTTAAACAAGGAAGTAAAAGACTTCTATGATGAAACTTTCGAGTATTGAAGAAGGAAACTGAAGAAGATACTAGAAGATAGACATCCCATGTTCATGGATTTTCAGAATTAATATTGTGAAAATCACTATATTACTGAAAGTGATCTACAGATACAATATAGTCCCCACCAAAACTCCAATAACATTCTTACAGAAATAGAAAAAACAATCCTAAAGCTCACATAGAAGCACAAAAGACCCCCAAATCATCAAAGCAATCCTGAGCAGAAAGAGCACGGGTTATTACAATTATTGATTTTAAATACTACAGAGCCATGTAGCAAATACAGCATGGTACTGCACAAATACAGACACATACACAAATGGAATAAAATAGGAGATCCATAAATAAACTCACACTGTTAAAGCCATTTGATTTTTGAGAAGAGTGCCAAAAACATACATTGGGGAAAAGACAATCACTTCAACAAATGATGCTGGGAAACTTGGATATCCACATAGGGAAAAGTGAAACTACCATATATTCTCCAATTGAAACAACACCCTTTCAACAGTTTTAGAGGGCTACAAAATCAGTTGTGGATTAGAATTGTGTGTGGATCAGATTCATGGTCAAGAGCTGAGTTCAGAGCTTGCAACTATGGATCCAATTCACATGTGATTGTAATCTGCATCTGATTTTGTAGCCCTCTAACACTGCTGAAAGTGTGGGAATTAGAATCAAGAGTATTCAAACAATCAGCCATTAAAAACCCTATTAGGGTTGTTATGAGTTGGACACAAACTCGACAGCACCTAATAACAATACAGTACATCCTTATTTTCCTTCTGTACAAAAATCAACTCAGAGTAGACCTTAATGTAAGCCTTGAAACTTTGAAACTACTAGAAGAAAACACAGGGAAAGCACTTTAGGGTATAGTCATAGGCAAGGACTTCTAGAACAGGAATCCAATAGCATAGGAAGTAATAGCATGTATTGACAAATGGTATTGCATGAAATTAAAAAGCTGCCTAGCAAAGGAAACAATAGAGAGAAGAGACAGCCTAAAGAATAGGAGAAAATCTTTACCAGCTATTCATTCAACAACAGATTAATATGCAGATTAAAGAACTAAAAATATTAAACACCAAAAATCCAACCAATAAATGGGCAAAAGAATTGAGCACAGAGTTCTCAAAAGAGGAAGTACAAATGGAAAATGAATATATTTTTAAAGCAGGGAAATGCAGATCAAAACTACATTGATATTTGTCTCACCCAAGTCAGAATGGCTACCATTGAGAAATCAAACAACGACAGATAATGGTGAGGATTTGTGGAAAGAGGAGTCCTTACACACTGTTGGAGGGAATGTGAGTTAATGAAACCATTATGGAAATAATTATGGAGGTTCCTCAAAAAACTAAAAGTAGAATTACCATATGATCCAGGGCTGGGATTTAGCTCAGTGGGTAGAGCGCTGCGCTGCAGTCTCTGAGGTCCCAAGTTCAATTCCCAGCACCGCAAAAATGGGAGAAGGGCCTGGCAACCCACTCCCAAGGCAATCCCGAAACAGCCATTGAAAACCCTATGAGGGTCGCTATGAGTCGGATACCGACTCGATGGCACCTAACAACAACAACAACAATATATATATATGAAGGCATCTGTCTGTATACAAGAGAGATACCCACACATCCTTGTTTGTTGAAGCACTGTTCACAATACCCATGTTATAGAATCAGTGTAAGTATCCATCAACAAGTGAATGGATAAAGAAAAATTGGTATATATACACAATGGAGTTTTATTCAGCTATAAAGGAGAATGAAATTATGTTACTTACAGGAAAAATGGATGGACCTAGAGATCATCTTGTTAAGCAAAACAAGCTAGACTCAATATAAATATCACATTTTCTCTCATATGCAGAACCTAGATTCTTAAAAAATAAGATGTGAAAGTAGAAGGGGGACTATATGGGAAGGGAAAGGGTACTAAGAAGAGGGGGAGAGGGGGAGTGGGTAAGTGGGTAAGTGAATATGATCCAAATCCATGACATACATGTATGAAAATGTAATGAACCCCATTATTTTGTAAAATGAATATATGATAATGAAACAAACAACAATAACAAAAAATTCAAGTGTCAATAAACACATGAAACAATTCAACTGTCTTAGTGATCAAAGCAGGGTAAAATTAAAAAAAAAAACCTGTGCTTATTCATACTATTTTGAATGTAAACATTTCTTACATCAATAACTGGGTTGGTCGTCCTTGCCCAATTCTTCTCCTTTCTGGGTTGGTGCTATGAGAGCCACGATCACTTCACATGTATGGGAGTCTGTGCTGTAGGAGAGGAACTCTGAAATTATGAATCTGGCAATTTAAATAGGATAACTTAAACAGCTTCTACTCTTGATTCTTGAGAGAAGGAGAGAATCCTAATCTGTGTAATGTGAACAAGAAAACTGGAAAGACAAAGGTAAAGTGCCTGGGTCCCTACACTTTGGAATGTAAATAAATGTCTCTAAAGGGAAGATAAGACACCTTTCTTTGGGTTTATAATGCCCATAATTTTTCTGTGTTTCATCCCTCTTTGAAATGCAAACCTACATCTAGGAAGGTAAAGCTCAGGAGTTCTGTATGTATTTTGTCCTCCTTTAACTTCCAAGGCTGGTCTTCTAATTCAGTTTCCAGTAAAATTTTCCCAGAAAGCCCTTAAGCAATATAAAAACATAGTTTTTCCTTCTCAGCTTGTTGTGCTGTGGGGGCTTGCATGTTGCTATGATGCTGAAAGCTATGCCACTGGTATTTCAGATACCAGCAGGGCCACCTGTGGTGGACAAGTTTCAGCTGAGCTTCTATACCAAGACAGATTGGGGAGAAGGACCCAGCAGCCCACTCCCAAAACAATTAACCGTTGAAAACCCTACAAATAACTAAGAAGAACTGTCAAATATAGTGCTGGAAAATGAGCCCCCCCAGGCTGGAAGGCATTCAAAAGGTGACTGGAGAAGAATTGCCTCCTCAAAGTAGAGTTGACTTTAATGATGGGAATGGAGTAAAGCCCCAGGGACCCCATTTGCTGATGTGGCATGACTAAAAATGAGAAGCAACAGTGGCTGCAATGATGAGCTCAAACATAAAAAGACTACGTGCATGGCATAGTGTATGGTAGTGTTTTGCTCTGTTGTATATAGGATCACTATGAGTCAGAACTGACTCCATGGCACCTAACAACAGTAAGAACAATATCCCACTGTGGGACTCCTATGCAGCCCACTAATAAACATTTTCTTCTATATTGTTTTTTCTTCCTTCCTTCCTTCCTTCCTCCCTCCCTTTCTTCCTCCCTTCCTTCCTTCCTTTCTTCTTTCCTCTCTCTCTATCTCCCTTCCTCCCTCCCTCTCACCCTCCATCTCCTCTCTCTCTCTCCTCCCTCTTTCCCTTCCTCCCTCTTGCATTGCTGAGAAATTGAACCCATGGCCTCACATGCTTTTGCAAGTACTCTACCGCTGAGCCACATTCCCAATCCATATTTTTAGTTTTTATTTTGAGGCAGGGTCTCCCTAAATTATGCAGGTTGCCACTAGCTTCAAATTTGCAATCCTCCTGCCTCCCCCACATTGTTGGGATTACAGGCATTCACCACTGCACCTGTCCATATTGGTTTTCTTGTGCTTCTTCCAAGTGCCCCAGGGATATCATTAGGCCAAGATTCTTGTATGTTATATGATTTGGTTGATAATTTCTCTAAAAAACAGGCAGATTAATTTGGTTTGACCAAGTCTTTGTGATTTCTCACCAAAGATGCTTTTCCTACATTGTGGGTATCTGGAGAGGAAATATTCCAGGCAAAAGGAACAGTGAATGCAAAGCTTGGTGAAAGTGTTAGAGGGACAGTGTAGCTTCAGAGATGTGTGTGATGGAAAGAATGGTAAGAGTAAAATTAGAGGTAAGGGTAGGTTGGCAGATCTTACAGAGTTTTGGAGGCTGAAGTAAGGGCTTTGGATTTTTCCCCATCTGAAATGGGAAACTACTAAAGGCCTTGGAACTGAGGAGTGGTATGGTCTGATAGTTTACTTAAATGGGCCACTTTTATTGCTGTATGTTTGGTTATATAGATGGATAACTGGTAGGATTATCATGTTTGATGTTGATTCTCTTCAGCTCTTTTCCTAGAAAAGAAATGGGTTTCTTTTACAGTTCTATGGAAACCAAATACTTAATGTATGTGGTAGAATGCTGAAATGGCAAAGTAGATCACTAGTTTGCCACATTATATATTGGAACTGCAAACCTTGCAGCCCAAAGCCTTGACCACAATTTCAGGACAAGTCATAGAATGAAGAAGTTTGAAGTTTATCAGGTAAAGGTAAGGGATAGTACTCACTTCAGAGTGCACCATGGGTGTGTTGAGAGGGAGACAGACAGACACTAAGGAAATAACTGTGACATGGACACAGGCTGAGTAACAGAGTGAGTAAATTAGAGAGAGGAAAGAGACACATACACACCATAGGTGTCTTCACAATGGTTATTTATAGAATGTTTTCTTTGGGGTTTCATTGCTAAAGGATGCAACCTACAATTCAATTCAAAGTCTAAACAAGACAAAGGACTAGTTACCCATTCTCTCCGCCATAAAGAACTTCCCCTAATGCAGATGAGAGGTGGCTTTACAAGATACATTGTTTTAGAGAAATGACAGTAAGGCAGAAACATAGGACAAAGTGGGTTGGCGGAGGAAGTCCCATATTTTGAGTTTAAAGTAGAAACATTTTGGTATACCTTACAAGGGAATTGTCTGGAAAGTGCTGACTGTAGACATGGCCCATGATCCCATTTATGAGGTTATCAAAAAGCACAGAATTACAGAGGGGAAAGTAAAGGTTAAACTCAAAGATCACATACATTTTTACTCTAAGTATATTTAACATTTTCATTTAAAATATTTCTCTATATAATGTCCCTATGCAGACAGTTCTCACAGCAGTTTTCTTTTTTCTTTTTTCTTTTTGTGGTACTGGGGTGTTGAATGCTGGACCTCACACTTGCATGCTTTATAAGTGTTGTACCATTGAGCTGTACCCTAGTCCATTTTTTTTTTTTTTTTACTTTTTGACACAAGATCTTGCTAAATTATAGATTGCCTCTGGTCTCAAACTTGCAGTCCTCCTGTCTCCTCCTCCTGAGTTACTGGGACTATGGGCATGAGCCACCACACCCAGCTTCATTGCAGTTTTTTTAGCAGTTGTTTCAGAGTAGTTGTTTCAGAGCTTGATTTTCAACTGATGAGACTTAAACCAGATCCTGGGATGAGGACTCTTTTCCTTCCTTGTTGTTGTTGTTGTGTGAGAGCAGGCCTAAAGTCACTTTAAAATCACTCGTTCCTTGAAAACTAGCTCTCAGCAAAAGCTGATAAGTGCTTCTGTGTCACAAGATGGCTGTGCCTCCTGAAGGGCTGGATCAAGATAAAGGTGGTGTCACAAGATAACTTTGTAAAAGGTCAATTTCGGGAATTCTTGTAATGGGCTGAGCTTTGGAAAAATGGAAACTTTCTTTGTATCCCCCACCTCTTTACCATAAAAAAGTTCCTGTTTCTGTAATTCTGCTTCCCTGCCCCTACCCTATAAAGCCCCTAACCAATGTGAATCAGCTGTTGCTTTCTGAAAGTCCACTCCCGGGACTGAAAGTAAGTGGCCAGCCGGTCTAAATAAACTTTTCTGCTCCTGATTTGTTTATTTGTGTCTTGGAGTATTTTTCTGGGGTTGAACTGCTTGGTACAACAGTTGTTGTTAGGTGCCAGTTGAGTCGGTGTCTGACTCATAGTGACCCTACTTACAACAGGTGAAACACTATTGTTCATGCGTCTCTGCTATTCATACGGTTTTCAATGGCAGATTGATTTTTGGGAGTGGGTTGCTGGTCCTTCTGTCAAGCCTACAGTATCTGGTGTTTCCAGGCGGTCTCCCATCCAAGTGCTAACCATGCCCGACCCTGCTTAGCTTCCAAGATCTGATGGGATCAGATGCCACCGGGCTGTGGCTGCTGGCCTTTGCCTTTCTATGTTCCCTTAATTATCCCTGTCTTTCTATCCTGTCTCAGTACTACCTTGCAGGACCAGAACTGAGATAATCATCAAAAAAACCATACCTTGACCTAAACTGCTTAGTTATACATATCTCTTGCCTGCTGCCCCAATTCTTCCTCTCTTTAAACCTAACAAGATCCCTTTATCTGTTTCTCTTCCCAATGTGCACATTGATTAGATATCCTTTCTCTGCTTTTCACTATTATCTGTCTCTTATTAACATATTTGGGATATGTGGCTGAGCCTCGTCTGTTGGGTCTCCCAGAACTAGGGACTTTTGCTGTAAAATTCTAGTTAACAGTAGAAGATGGTTGAAAGCCAAATTTCTACCATGACACGATTACTACAGTTGGATCCCCCTTGATCATACCAGGGTAGGGATTGGTGTTTCCATAATTATTGTTGTTAGGTATCCTCAAATTGGGTCCTACTCATAGCAAACCTCATGGAGTTTTCAATGGTTGTTTGAGGATTGCTTGGGGAGTGGATTGCCACTTTCTCCCATTTTTGTGGTGCTGGGGATCGAACCCATGTCCTCAGAGAGCGCAGAGCAGCACTTTTCCAACTAAGCTAAATCCCAGCCCTTTCCATAATTAGGTAGCTTAAAAGCTCTATACCCTAATGGCTGGAGTTTTTAGCTCTGTTAGACCCTTCTTCATTACAACAGAATCTAGTTGTCAAAGAGGAATTTACACATATGCTACTCCTCCTTTCACTAAGAAGTTCCCTCAACACAAACTATTCCAGAAAGCCTAGTGTCTGGTTCTTTTTAGCTTGACAAGGAGCCAGAGGTTGGGACAAAGGTTGGATAAGGGTAGGAGCATGGAGACCAATAAAAGTAGTTATGGAAATCACTCGGGTGATAGATGATATATCTTTGACCAAGATGGTAAGGTAGAAGTGGTGAGAAGTAGTCATATTTGAGCTATATTTAGAAGGAAGAGTTGGTAAGGTTTGCTGATAGATTAGATGTGAAAGAGAAGAGTTATACTAACTTCATGGTTCTTGTTTTGCTGGTAATGAGGCGGAGTGTGGCTGGTGTCATAAAGTAGAAAAGAAAAAGTTTAATAGTACACTGCAAGGCCGCTGTGGGCAGAAACAGCAAGAGAAAGTTTGTTGCTCTGCACTGGGTAAAGGGCTGCTGGCATTTATGTGGAGTTTTTGGTCATTTTACAGCTGACTTAACCTGGACTTTACCTTAGCTGGAAATAACTTACCTTTGGGGCAGTTAGAGAGGTGGGGCGGTGTTAGTCCAATTAACTTTGTTTAGAAAAAGTGTATGGCAGTTGTCTCATCCTTACAGCCTGTGGTTTTGAATGATGGGGCCTGGTGTCAGAGGGTGAATACGTTTTATTTCAGCCATCTTGTCATTATAGTCCATGGTGTTAAGTAATGGGGCCTGGTGTCAGAGAGTTCCTGTCTCTGTCTTGTCACATTGATAGGCAGGTTAGCTACAGCATTAGCAGCTAATATGGAGAAAAAGGGGATTGAAAATGGCTCCTGCCATTCTGCTGAGATGAAGCTACCACATGCATCTGAACACATCAGAAAGACATTTTCAAATGGATTCTACACCCTATCCAAACCCTTGAGCCATTTACAAAACAAAGACCCTAGGCTCAGGTCACACTAGGCTGATGTTACACTGGGTGTTACTTGTTGTTGTTAGGTGCCCTCAAGACGGTGTCAGACTCTTAGTGACCCTAGGTACAAGAGGCAAAACACTATTGTGCTTCTCTGCTGTTCATTGGGCTTTCAATGGCTGATTATTTTTTGGGAATGGGTTTCCAGGTCCTTCTCCCAAGCCTACAGCACCTGGTCTCCCATCCAAGTACTAACCATGCCCAACCCTGCTTAGCTTCCAAGATCTGATAGGATCAGATGCCACAGTGTTATGACTACAGGCAGGGTGTTCCTTAGTTTGAATAAAGTAGAGGGAACATGTGCCTATACCCTCTTCTTGCTCTCTTCCTCCACTATATCTCTGTCTTCCTTTCTCTCTGCTCTTCTCTCTCCAGTGACCTCTTGCACATCTCTCCCTTCTCTCAGCCCACCATCCTCTTTGTCTATCCAAGGCACTTTTCCTTTTAAAGGCTTGCTTAACTCTCCTGTACTCTCTGGCTTCTTTACTTTCCCTTTGAGAATAGAAATGTCCTGATGCTGATTCACCTAGGGAATGCCAGGTTTTCCCAGTTCCTTTGCCGATTTACCTAAGCTTCTTCAGGTGCCTCAATTTTCCCTGCAATTCCTTAAAGTTATACTATCTGTAATAAACCTATTCTATATGCTCTATTTTAACTTCTGTGTGTGGAATAAATTCTTTTATATGCTGATACAAGGACCAGGGTTTTGCTGCCAGACTCCACGACCTGCCTCTTTCCACTTCCTGTGAATCTCTGGTAACAACATCATCTCTATAGCATCCCTCAGAAATAGCCTTCCCCTACCATACCCAGCTAGAGGGATTAAGGTTTCATTTATTTAGGTGGGAATAGTATGCACACTCCATAAATGCATATTAAATGGAATAATGAAGAGCGTACAGAAGATTTAAGAAGCACAAGATCCTGTATAATTAATACACGGTTGATAACTGAACCGTAAGTTCCAGAAGGCAGGGACTGTTTTGTTTACTACTGTCATTTGTCCTTTGTCCATTGAAAGATTAGTTCCAGGACCCCTGGGGATAACAAAATGAGAGGACACTCAAGTTCATTATGTAAAATAGAACAGAATTTTACATTTGCTTATAGCATATGCAAATTCTTCTGTTTGCTTTAAATCATCTCTAGATTACTTATAATGTATAATATAATGTAAATGTGTTATAAATAGTTGTATTATTGAGGGAATGACAAGAAAAATGTCTGCACATATTCAGTACAGATGAAAATTATTTTCTGAGTATTTTTGATCTGTGGTTGATTGAATCCTAAATATTGAACCTGCAAATACAGAAGGCCAACTTTATATTTGGGAGCTAATCCCATACCTTGTTTACTATATAACCTAGTATCCCCTTATTCCCCACCCATTGCCCAGTATATTTATTATATTTTAAATAGCATGTTATTGTTGTTGTTAGGTGCCGTTGAGTCAAGTCCAACTCATAGCGACCCTCATGGGGTTTTCAGTGGCTGACTGTTTTGGGATTGCCTTGGGAGTGGATTACCAGGCCCTTCTCCCATTTTTGCGGTGCTGGGAATTGAACTCAGCACCTCAGAGACTGCAGCGCAGCGCTCTACCAACTGAGCTAAATCCCAGCCCCTTTAAATAGCATAGCATATATTAATTAGTTTAATGTATTAAATGCATGGTTAAGTGCTTACCTTGTAGTAAGTACTGAGATAATAGCGCTTGTCATTTTTATTATATGTCTAAGTGCTCTGCCATGTCACTCTTAGTCTCCGGTACGTTACTATTTTATGCACTCAATACTAATATCAGGGAATGAGTAATTTTCTTTTTTAAAAGCTATTCTGTACATTTCTCATATCTGTTATCCTTTTTATTTCTTTGTCCTTTCATAGTTAATATATTTCCACAGATATTATCTGTGGAATAATAATGCCTCAAAATTTTGAGGGATGTGCAGGAAACACAAAGTATTGCCTGTTTTTCCTCTCACTGAGTTTTCAGTTTTTACCAGTTTGCAGTTGTGACTAATTAATTTAGCATGAAGTCCCTAAAAAAAGAATGTATCCAATTTTAGGTGTTCCATAGTTCATCGAGATTATTTTTTTTTTATTCCTAGCACTGTAGCATAACCCATCTGACACAGAATTGCATATGGTAGGCCTAAACAACTTTTGTATCTTCCCTAGCTTTGGCAATCCTATCCATATCCTTTCATTTCAATTTAATAACCGTTTATTGAGTTCCTATTGTGTCAATTGGGAATTGAATTCACCTGCCAGTAACAGACATATAAATGTACTTGATGGAATAAGGCTTTTTTTGTCTACTTTTTTTCCCTTAAAACATGAAATCAAGAGGAAGGCAGACAGATTTATTTCGGTGACTTCACGATTTCATGAAATTTCTAACTTATTATTATCTTTCATTTTACTATTTATAACATGTGGCTTTTATCCCAAGTACTCAAACCAGTCTCCAGCACCTGAGGACTTCTCTCACTCTTATGGTATTGCCATGAAATGGACTCCAACGAGCATGGCAGTATAGTCAAATTCAAGTATAATAGAGATTACCCAGGACACTGCTAAGCTATCTTTGCACAAATGTCAGTTTTCTTATCTTCTCTTTCTTTTGAAAAATAAGTTTTGTCACAATTGTCAATATACTTGAAAGAAGAGAAAAATCCATTTTTTTCTCAATGATATTCTTTTCTCTTTCCTATTCATTTTGGCAAGCATCTTGACACATTCAAATGGAGTTTATAATAAATTTGAGGCAGAAAAAAAAAAACCGAGAGGAAAAATGACAAGTAGGGTGTTTTATATTAAGTAGAAAGAAATGACCTTAACAGACATCTATTCTGTAGCCTTTCTGTCTTTACATATGCTGAGTTCCCTAGTGTGTATAATTTCCATATGAACCCAAGTCCAATTAAAATTGCTGTTACTCTATAAATAGTACAATTTAGGCTTAGAGGCTTCTAAAAGAAAAAAATACATTTGAGATGGTTCTTTGATAATTATATTTTAGTGAAGATCAACAAATGAGAACCACCAAAAATCCAAGATGGATCAAAACAACCAAAATCAAATCATATAAAAATACAAGACTAGTCTCCTCCTAAATAAAAATTTACCAACAGCATCACCAACAATAAACCTCACAAAAAAATGGTATACTTAATTATGGTCTTAGTTTTTTAGGAGCAGGATCTTCTAAGAATTTCCATAAGATCAGGGAATTAAAGCTTCTCAGTCTAAAAGCAGCAGTCAAAGAAAGAGATTGTTATGATATTTTACAGCTACAGTATGACCTTGGGAGGAATATGGCTTTGTTAACTTTGCAGCTGGCTTTATATGTGTCGTTATTCCAGCCGGATGAGTGACAGGCCAGATTTTTGGTGTCTGAATTTATTTTTACCTTATCACACTAAATCTAGTCTTGGGGCTCTGCATGTCATTTGAAAAGTCAAGGAAATTTCAAAATACTGAATATAGTGTTTTCAAAAAGGATAATTTTCAGGAACTAGTAATCTTGATGTTGTCCCTTGGCAATATTCTATCTTGGATTAGAAATCTTCTGATATCTTTTTCTGATAGGGTTGTTAGATAAATAGATTAGGAAAATTATACCTCATCTTACTCAGGGGAGTTCACACATTAAAAATATTTTAATTTGGATTATTTCATTTGAGTCTCATGATAGGCTTCCTACTTTCTATACATAACTTGCCCAGGGTCATGTAGCTACAGAGATTTAGATGTTTCTCAGGTCCATTTCTCTATGCTGCCTCCAAGTATATAGAATTCTTGGAGTTTCTAGATATTTGAGGAAACATTTACAAGGATGGAGATTGCTATTGGTTTTGAAGACAATTGATTTTTCTGTCACTCTATCTCAAAATCATCATCCTCTCTTAATTCTTATTGTTATACAACTCTAATTTCAGTTAAATTCCAAAATGAAAATAACTATGGTTTCTGTAATATTTGAGATTTAACATTTTTCATAGTTTTGTTTAGGAAGTTTCAGACTTTTCACATGAATGTTTTAGGATAACAAGTGAAGGGATGTAAATAAGTAAAATAAATAAAAAATAAAATTAAAAAAATAAATTAAAAAGTAAAGTTTGCCAGGACTGCCATAATAAATAACACTGATTGGATGACTTAAACAATAGAAATTTATTTCCTCACAATTCTGGAGGCTAGAAGTCCAATATAAAGAAGTTGGCAAGGTTGGTTTCTCCTAAACCTCTCTCCTTGGCTTGTAGATAGTTGTCTTCTTCCTGGATATTCACTTGGTGCTTCTTCTGTATTTATGTCCTTATTCCTTTTATAGGTACACCAATCATGGACTAGGGCCCCCCGGCAATGACCTCATTTAACTTAATTACTTTTTAAAAGATTCTGTCTCCAAAATACAGCCCAATTTTGGAATTATGATTTTTTTTTAGGAGATGGTACTCAATTCAGTGGTTATGAAATTTCCAGTGTTATTTTTGGGGTAAGGACACAGTAAACTTAAGATTTCATAGTATCCAACACACCGTCTGTTAATGAGACTATTCTCAAAAAGGTTGGTGATTTAAGATGATCTTCAAACTTTTGAGATACCCATGTTGGATTTCAGTCATTCTCTTTTGTATTCTACCTAATCAATGTATTGTCAAATTTGTAACCATTTTACTCAAGCAAAGTATAGGAAATAAGAAAACAAAAAGGCAAATTTCTCATATGAATAATTAAGTTTAGAGAACAATTTTGATACACATAAAAGATTGAGTAGAAAAGCTACCTACTGAATAATTACAATACAGTTTGGTTTTTTATATAATCAATGTGTATTCTATTAGACTAAATTATTTTATTAAAATAGCAGAATATATTTTTTCTTTAATATGAAGCTTTTTCTTAAGTTTTCCATTTAAAAATAAATTTCTATCTAAATTTAAAAAATTAAATACATATACATATACCAAACTGCAGAGGACATTGAGTAACATTTCCTTTAAGGTGGCTCCAATAGAACATAGTGGAGAGAGTGTGGGAATTAGAGTTTAATGCATCTGGGTTTGCACTGTGGTTATATTAGTCATGCTATATAATATTGGGCTGGGATTTAGCTCAGTTGGTAGAGCGCTGCACTGCAGCCTCTGAGGTCCTGAGTTCAATTCCCAGCACCGCAAAAATGGGAGAAGGACCTGGCAATCCACTCCTAAAGCAATCCTGAAACAATCAGCCATTGAAAACCCTATGAGGGTTGCTGTGAATCGGATACCCACTCGACAGCACCTAACAGCAACAACAACATATAATATTAGTTATTTGAAATTTTTTTTTTCCGGTACTGGGGGTTGAACCACAGCCCCACGCTTGGTTGCTTTGCAAGTGCTGTACCACTGAGCTGAACCCTCAGCCCATTTTTTTACTTTTTGAGGCTAAGTCTCACTAAATTCTGTAGACTGCTTCTAGTCTTGAACTTGTGATCCTCCTGCCTCCGCCTACTGAGTTGCTGGGATTACAGGCATATGCCACTGCACCTGGCTAGTTATTTGAATATTATGAGCCTGTAAAATCTGAAGATAGTATTTTGTGTCACAGAGTTGTTATGATAACTAAATAAGAACTTTATAAAGTACCTAGAACATTTACCTAATAATATCTAGTAATCAATAGAATCTATTATTTATAAAAGATTATTTAATAAATTTATTTTCATAACAGTCTCAAAGCAGTATGTCTTTATTATGACAAGAACTATTAATTATTTAAGAACATGAACATTTTGAAGTCTCAAAAGTAAAATCTCAATTAATTTTCTTTAGAAATCTATAAAAATTCCTTCACAGTTAACAAATGATGCTATTAATTCTTGTGCTAATTAATGGCACTTATTTTGGATTTGATCTGTCAGTATAATTGGAGTGGTTGATGCCATTTAATGGGGACATGTTAAATCTGTTAGACTTGAAATGCCTAATGAAGTTAAAAGACCTTTAGATATTAAACATTTTGTCTTTAATGTGTCTCACTTTATGTAACTCAAAACACTATACTAACATTTTATTTTTTGAACTAATAAATTCAGAGTGCAAGATCTTGTGAGATAAAATTTGTTCTTTTATTTAAAGATGACAGATCCTTAAAAAACAAAGTGAAAAGTTATATTGTAAGGAATGCATTTTAGAGTCAACAGGCATGTGCATAGCTTTGGGTAAATTGTTTAATGTCTCTGTGCTTCAAATTCCTCATTTATAGAATAGAGATAGTATACCCACTATATAGAGTTTTATAAGGATAATATATGGAAATGTGCCTGTTCTAGCTAGTGTTCTACATCTCAAGAGTCCTATCACAATAGGCTGTTCTTGTGGCTTTTCTGTATTGTGATTTTCCCTGAACGAACACTGTCCAAACCTTCTCAAAAGAGTATCATTGAAACTGTTCCTTTCCTCTATCCCAAACCCACCACCTTAAATATCTTAGCTACTGCCCTTTGAAAACGAGTATCTGTCACATCTTTTAAGATATTGAATTCCTCAGGAACATACAGAATTTAACATAGTAGGTACTGAGTTGCTGGGGAAATTGGTAGAGGTTTTTCTATTATTGTTTTAGTATAATTTTATTTCCTGGATTTGTGTTATTTTATTTGTTCTTTTTCCTTTGCTTATTTTATTTTTGTGTTTAGTATTTTTAAATTCCACCTCACAATTCTATGTTGGCCATGTACTCATTATGTACCCCAGACTGGCCTCAAACTCAAGATTCTCCTGTTTCAGCCTCCCAAGTGCTGGGATTATAGACATGTGACACCAAGCTTGGCCCCTTAGTCCTTTTTATTATCATTGTAATGTTTTATTTTAAACTTTAAAGCCCTTTAATCTATTTTTCAGCATGGATTTCTGTTGATTTTCATTGTATTTTATGAATTTTATTATCTTTATTACCTTAATACTTTATCTTTGGTTACTTTATGTTTTATAATTTTATTTTATTGGTTTCCAATCTTTCAATCACTTTAGCTTAAATATGATTTCTTTGTCTCTTTAATTTTTCTTCATCTCCTTATTTAAAAATTGTTGACTTCTTTTATTTGATTAAAAGTGTCTCATTTCTAGATCTTATTTATCTTGCCAATGTTATAATTTCAATTTATTTTCCCCTTATTCTAGTTCATTGTCTTTTCTAAACATTCAATTTATTTTTATTTTTATATTTACATTTATATTTTATTTATTTATTTATTTATTTATTTATTCATTTATTTGTGGTACTGGGGGTTGAACTCAGGGCCTGTCACTTGCATGCTCTGGAAGTGCTGGACCACTGAGCTGCATCCCCACCCCATTTTTTTTTACTTTTTTTGAGACAGGGTCTCATTAAGTTAGGCAGACTGCCTCTGGTCTTGAATTTGCGATCCTCCTGCCTCCGCCTCCCAAGCCGCTGGGAGTACAGGCGTTCGCCACCACGCCCGGCTCTAAACATTCCATTTCTATAAGCTATTAAACTTGCTATCTTTTTTATATCTTATTTTACTCTGTGATTTGCTCATCTGTTAAATGTAATGAAGCATGGGTTTATGATGATGAAAAGGAGAAACTGAATACCAGGAAGAGTCACTGGAGGCTGCTTCCTTCCTGGGGGTCTACGTTGGCCCATTGGCTTTCTCTAGCAGAAATTGCAACACTGTTTATAAGAAGGGCTTCTAAAAAACCAGCATTCCAGATGTCTCCTCAGTCTTGAGTTGATTCACCACTTACAGGGGTTTATTTTCCTCAGAGCAGGAATTATTCTTCCTGTGTAAAAGGTACAGCTGATTATAACAGTGCTACTTTATGACATCTGATACACATTCTGAACCTTTGACTGGGAACTAAATATTGTGAATGTGGATTGCTGCCTTCGCTTTTTGAGGTCATGGTTATTGTTGTTAGGTGCCCTCAAGTCAGGTGTGACTCATAGCCACCCTATGTACAACAGAATGAGACACTCCCTGACACTGCCAGGCACACAATCTTTTCTATGTTTAAGCCCATTTTTGCAGACACTGTGTCAATCCATCTAGTTCAGGGTCTTCCTATTTTTTGTTGGCTTGCTACTCTCCCAAACATTATGTCCTTCTGCAGGGATTGGTCGCTTCTGATGACATGTCCGAAATATCTAAGATGCAGTCTAGCTATACTTGCTTCCAAAGAGCACTGTGGTTACACTTCTTTTAGGACAGATCTGTTAGTTCTTTTGACAGTCCATAGTATATTCAATATTTATCTCTAGCACCATCATTCAAAAGTATCAATTCTTCTCCTGTCTCCCTTATTCACTGTTAAGCTTTCATAAGTATATAATGCAACTGAAAATATCATGGCATGAATCAGAAACACCTTCGTCTTTAATATGGCACCTTAATTTGTCAATACTTTAAAGAGGTCTTTTTCAACAGCCTTTCCCCATGCAATGCATCTCTTGGTTTCTTGATTGCTGCTTCCATGGGTGTTGATTGTAAAACCAAGTAAAGCAAAATCTTGGACAATCTTAATCTTTTCTCCATTTATCATGAAGTTGCTTAATGACCCAGTTATGAAGATTTTTGTTTACTTAATGTTGAAGCACAATCCATCCTGGAGGCTGCGTTCTTTAATCTTCATCACTAAATGTTTCAATTTCTCTTCACTTTCAGAAAGTAGAGTTGTGTCATCTGCATAAAGCAGATTGTTAATGAGTCTTCCTCTAATTCTGATGCCACATTCTTTGTCTTAAAATCCAGTTTCTCAGATTATTTGCTCAGCATGGAGATTGAAGAGACATGATGAAAGGATACAACTCTGACACACACTTTTCCTGACTTTAAACCAGATAGTGTTTCCTTGTTCTGTTCAAATGTCTACCTCCTTGTCCATGTACAGATTCCTCATGAATATAATTAAGTGCTCTAATATCCCCATTGTTTGCAATGTTTTCCATAATTTGTTATGATTCACACAATCAATAGTCAATAAAGCATAGGTAGCCCTCTTTCTGTTATTCTCAGATTTTGGGTAATATCCATCTGACTTCAGCAATGATGTCTCTGGTTACATTGCTTCTTCTGCATCTGGCTTGATTTTTTGGCAGTTCCCTGTTAATGTTACTGTTAATTCCCTGTTAATGTACTGCTGCAGTCACTTTTGATTGATCTTTAGCAAAATTTTACTTGGATGAGATATTAATGATATTGCATAATAATTTCTGCATTCAGTTGGATCCCTTTTCTTGGGAATAGGCACAAATAAGGTATATATATGTATGTCTATATATATACACATATATATGTATGTATATATGTGTGTACACACACACACACACACATTAGATTTTCAGTAAACTGTGCCAAAACACATTCTATTCCCAAAGAATAGGGTCATGGAAGACAAGAGACAATTTTCTGGAAAAGATCCCTGGTTTGACCTAATAAATACCTTTTGGGTGTCATCTAACTTAAGCACTAAGAAACATTCACAAAGTTAACAGTGTCCTGGTTTTTTCCTTCACTTTTTTCTCTTGATTTCCAGTGTAATAAATTTTCCCAAGTTTCCTGGTCTCAGGCCTCTTTCTTTTTTCTCTTCTTTTCTCTTCTCTTCTTTTGTCTTCTTTTCTCTTCTCTTCTTAGTACCGGAGGTTGAACGAAGGGTCTTGTATAGGCTAGGCAAGTGCTGCACCTCTAGCTCCTTTTAAATTTTTCTCTTGAGATTGAGACAGAGTCTTGCTAAGTTACACAGGCTGCCTCTGACCTCAGACTTGAGGTCATCTTGCTTCTGCCACCTGAGTTGCTGTGACTACAGTCATGTACCACTGTTCACCACCCCCACTTTATTCTTTATAGTGCTTATGAGCATCGAACATGTTATATATTTTTAGTTACTTAGTGTATTGCCTCCTTTACCCATTAAAATCCAAATTCCAGGTGACATTTTGTCTGTCTGATGTTCACTGTACCTAGAGGAGTGCCTGAAAATCATGAACTTGAGTGATGCCAAAACTATTTGGTTGAGTGAATGAATGAATTCAGGGGAAAGATCTGACTATATCTAAAATCTAGGACCCCACATGTCTATCAGCTTGTCCTTTGGGGGCTTCACTGTTGTTGTGATGCTGAAAGCTCTGTCACTGATATTTCAGCTACCAGCAGGGCCATCCATGGTGGGCAGGTTTCAGCTGAGCTTCCAGACTAAGACAGACTAGGGAGAAGGACTGAGAGTCCATTCCTGAAAAAATTAGCCATTGAAAACTCAAACAGCAGAGAAATACTGTCAAATACAGTGCTGGAAAATTAACTGTCTAAGCTGGAAGACAGTCAAGAAAAGATTGGGGATGAGTTGCCTCCTCAAAGTAGAATTAATCTTAATGATGGGAATGGACTAAAGCCCCTGGGACCTCCCCTTGCTGATGTAGCACAACTCAAAATGAGAAAAAACAGTAGTTGCGACAATGAGTTCAAACATAAAAAGAATGTGTGCATAGCACAGTGCTGGGTAATATTTCATTCTGTTGTACATAGGGTCACTATGAGTCAGATCTGATTTGATGACATCTAACAACAAAAAAATCTAGGAAGTCACTAACTGTAGAGACAGAGCCATAACTCATGAAAATATGTGTAGTCAGGTGGAGAGAGTATAGAGGAAAAGAATACCATGGCCCAAGGACAATCAATCAATATTTAGAAACAGAGTAGAATAGGAATCTTCCCAGGAGACTAAGAAGAGGCTTGTGAGCTGGGCAGTATGGCTCATGCCTGTGATCCCAGCAACATGGGAGGCTGATGCAGGAGGATTTTGAGTTCAAGGGCAGAGGCAGCCTATGCAACTTAGTAAGATCCTGTCTAAACAATGAAAAAAAATTATGAAGAAAAAGGTGTGTCTTAGAATACTTGCAAAAATATGTGTGAAGGCCTGGATTTTGAGCCTAATACCAAAAAATAAAAATTAAAATAAAAAAAAGAATAAAATAGGGAGATGGAGATCATGCCAGGAGAAGAGGAGCATCACAAAATAGGATTGTTTTGGAAGTTCTCACTTTAAAGGGAACTTTATAACAAAGACCTCAAAGAGAGGAGGCAGCAGCAAGTGGATTTCTGGGAGAAGACCACTCCTGTGAAAGAGAATAGCAAATACAAAAAGCCTTATGGGAATATGTTATTGTGGGTCACCTCTTCAGCTAGGTTTGTATGTAAACATTGACTCTGACATGGGAACTGAGCAAGAGGTTGACATTTTATGGGAGGAACCCTGTCAGCATGGTGCTCTTCTTGCTTTTTGTGATCATTGATGTGAAGCAGCACTCTTATAGGCTGCCCCTTTATTTTGTCGGTAGGGATGCCATGTTAACCACAACTAAAACTCCTATGTGACAAGTGCTGTTGGCTGTTCAGCTAAACTTGGCAGTTATTATTTCAGCTTCTGGGCTTTGGGGAGTTAAATAATGCGAATTTTGTGTCTATTTCTCCTTTCATCATTGCTTGCCTACAAGGAAGAGCCACTGTTGAGGTGCTGCTGCCCCTCTTGAATGATGCATTCCCTGGGCTCGCTTGTGGGCCATAATCCTGGGGTCCTCTGGTATTTGAAATATAATCATTCCTACTTGCCTCAGCCTTTTTGCTCCTGCTTCTGCTATCTACCAGCAAAGCACAGGCATACCTACTTTATTGAGGGCTGATTATTGCTTTTCCCAAAGCTTCTAAGAGTCAACCCAAGAAAAAGTTTGCCCCATCATTAAAGGTCCTAGTTAAGGTGTTAAGTTACATATCTGAAGTGTTTCTAAATCAATGAGTTCTTGCTTGTCTACTTTGACATTCCAGTCCTCTTATCAAACACCAACAAAATCCAACCCCAGGTGTACTTCTTTTGCTCCTGCAGTAACATGCCAACTAGTTCTAATTCTTCAGGTGTATAGTTTCTTTCCTCCCTTACCAGGCTCTGCAGGTTGTCAATTAGGTTATATTAGGGTTTAGCCCTTGCTATTGGTATGGCAGCCAGATGAGGTGGGAACACCTGTTGCCTTGTGGAGGAGAAACTTCACCCTATCTTGCTGGCCACAGTGCAGGCATCTAGCTGTGCCTATTTCCAAAGGAAGCTCAGTAATGGAATCTGTTTCCGAGGGAGCATAGATAACATGTTTGGTGAGCATGTAGCTAATTTCTGCCAAATGTCTCAGGTTTTAAAAGGGCATATTATTTTGGAAAGAAATTGATGTTTCTCAGCTCTTTAACATCCTGCCTTTTAAGCATAAAGCAATCCCACGGGGAATAAATTTTTCTTGCTTAGCTATAGCTGCAAATCTTTGGTCAAGGAAACCTCCTACTAGTACTCCCACTTCTGTTCACTCTGTTTCAGTACTTTTTTCAAGTTTATACTTTTAGATTGTTTTAATTATGCTTTGTCTATTTTGTATTTCTAAAAGATTTTCTGTACTGGGAAATTTTAAGTTGGGACAAAACTTTTCCACTATAAAAAAATTGAGGTAGTAGGTGAATAAGGTAAAACTATTGAGGTAAATATGTATAATGGGAGGTATGCTTTTGAAAAAGTGGTTCCTAATCATATCACATTTTGCCATTGGTAGATACTTAAAAGTTGGAGATTTGATAGAATGGTACAAAAATGGGAGAGGTTGATGAAAAATGTAGAGTTATATCTTATAGATGTTGTTGTTAAGGTGCCATCAACTCTGTGTCCAACTTACAGCAACCCTACGTACAACAGGTGAAACAGTATTGTCAGTGCTTTTCTGCTCTTCATAGGGTTTTCCATGGCTGATTGTTTTTTGGGAGTAGGTTACCGTGTCTTTCTCTCAAGTGTACAGCACCTGGTGTTCCCAGACGGTCTCTCATTCCAGTACTGACCTGGCCCAACCCTACTTAGCTTCTGAGATCTGACAGGATTAAATGCCACAATGGTATTGCTGCAGGCATCTTATAACTATGCTCTTGATAAATTTAGGATGTACTTTGTTGTCGTTATAATGATTCACACACACAAAAAGACAGCTTGATAAAAGATGGAAGAGGAATAATTAGTTATGAATATATCCCTTAAAATGCAGTAAGGCATAATTTAGCAGGTAACGAGCCTCATCTCTTATCATAAATCATTTTAGAAAAAAATCTTTTATTTATAGAACTCTACTTACCATTCTCATCATTTGACATTTAAATATAGTTTGCATCAATGAGCTTTTCTGCAAAGGAGAACAATATTTTAATTTTCATTTCACACATGAAGAAATGGAGGTATTAAGAAACTATGAGGCACCTTTAAGGATCACACAAATCTTAGAATCTAATTGCTTGCTGCTGCTGACTTTCAGACTTAGGTTTCCATGAGTCATTGTTGTTGTTGTTGTTGTTAGGTGCCGTCGAGTTGGTATCCGACTCATAGCGACCCTCATAGGGTTCTCAATGGCCGACTGCTTCGGGACTGCCCCGGGAGTGGACTGCCACATCCCTCTCCCGTCCCTGTGGTGCTGGGAATTGAACTTGAGACCCCAGAGACTGCAGCGCAGCGCCCCACCAACCGAGCCAAATCCCAGCCCTCCATGAGTCATAGATAACCTTTAATAATAAAATACTAGCCATGTGAGGTGGCACACACCTATAATCCCAGCAACTCAGGAGGTGGAGGCAGGAGGATTGCAAGTTCAAGACCAGAGGCAGTCTGCATAATTTAGAGAGACCCTGTCTTTTAAAAAAGTGAAAAAATGGACTGAGGGTGCAGCTCAGTGGTACAGCACTTGCAGAACATGCAAGCACAAGGTCTTAGGTTCAACCCTGAGTACCACAAAAAAACAGAAAACAAAACAAAACAAAAAAACCCCTAAAGTTGGAAGTGCTCTTATGGAGAGCCTGCCTTTTATGCTTGAGAAAATGAGGCTCAAAAGAGACTAAGTGACTTGACTTATACAGCTAGTGACTTTACTTACACAAAGTAGTATTTTATCATTATTTTGGTAAGTTCTGAATGAGCAGCAGTGAATTCTGTCCCTCAAGGGACTCATGTTCTGATGGTGGAAATGGATATTTTAACAGATATTCAGAGAAATAATGCTGTAGTTGATCAAAACTCATAGATGGATCTTAAGCAGGGAATTTCCTAATCAAATTTGTATTTTATAAAGATTTTATTGACAGTATTATGAATGTTTTCCCCCATTCTGTATTTGTCTATTTAGGATATTTCAGATCTATTTTTTCCTGTGTGAAGTCTTTCCTGGCACCAAGAATTTATATTTTTTTCTTCTATTATATGCTGCCATAGCCTGCAGCCATACCATTGTGGCATCCAATCCTGTCAGATCTCAGAAGCTAAGCACAGTTGGGCCTAGTTAGTACTTGGATAGGAGATTGCCTGGGAGCATCAGATGCTGTATGCTTGGGAGAAGAACCCGGAAACCCACTCCCCAAAACAATCAGCCATTGAAAATACTATGGATAGCAGAGAAGCACTGACAATAGTGTTTTACCTGTTGTAGGTAGGGTCTCTATGAGTCAAACACCGACTTGACAGCACCTAACAACAACAACAACAATATGCTGCCATACTACTGTACTATGCCTAACATCCATAAGAAAACTATTGATTTTCCTTTTGCTGTCTTTTACAAAGCTTTTCTTATTTCAAACTTCTTCATCCCCATTAATGAAACTATCACACTCCCAGGTTTCTCATGCTAGACTCTGGCAAGTTATCTTTGATTTCACCTTCCTTTCATGTCCATAGCCAATCTATCATGATGTTTCACTGTCTCTGTATACACTTTGAACATATTTATATTTCTTGCACATTTCAGTGCTACTTTTGTCCATGTCACCATTATCTTTTGTTTGAATTGCGTCAGTAGTTGCCTTACTGGTCTTTCTAGTTCTGCCTTTGCTCCTGGGATCCATTTTCTACACAAAAACCAGAAGTCTTTAAAAAATATAAATGCGATCCTGTAATTTTCCAGATTAAAACCTTCCAATTGTCTTCTATGAGACTTAGGATAAAATACAAGTCTTTTACCGTGTACTGCAAACCTCTACATGATATATTCTCTAGGAAAATGAGAATTTATTGACTTCATCTCTGTCTTTCTTTGCTCTTTATGACTTAGCTTGTCCCTATCTGAGGGCTTTTACATGGTTCTTTCTTCTGCATAGGATATTCTGCCTCAAGATCTCTTCATGTCTGGTTTCTCCTCATTATTCTAGTCTCAACTAAAACAAAAGATTCTTTTCTAACAACCCAGCTAATCAGTTATCCTCACATCATCCACTTATCTTCTATCAGATCACTATTTATTATACTTTGAAATTATCCTATTTTCAAGATTTACATTCTTATTCCTGAGACAGGATCCTTATCTGTCATTTACTACTGTATCCTTGAGGACTAGAATAAGGCCTCTAGGGTTTAGCTCAGTTGGCAGAGTGCTCCTCTGCATGCTCTGAGGCCCTGGGTTCCATCCCCAGCACCGTAAAAATGGAAGAAAGACCTGGAAGTCCACTCCTGAAACAATAAGCCATTGGAAACCCCATGAATAGCAGAGAAACAATGATGAAGTGCTGGGCATGACACAGTGTCAGGTATTGTTTCATTCTGTTGTACACATGGTTGCTATGAGTTCACTCCTACTTGATAGCACCTAACAAAAACAGATTCTGCCCAATGTAGTTTTTAGATAAATGAATCATATCACACTTGGTGCTGCCAATAATTTGATTCTTTCTCTGTGAATCCTATATACTCCATAAGAGTTAGAACTGTAGCTACATTCCTCACTATTATACATTCAGAGCTTAGTACATAATAGAAACTTATCATTTGTTGCCTGAATGAATAAATGATTAATTCATATGGTTGAGACTGGATTTAGAGAAATCAGTTTGGAGAGTATTGCAATGATCAGTTGAAAGATAATGAGGTCCTTTGCTAAACCAATATCAGAGGGAATAAAAGGGAAATGAGAGATTTTAGAGGCATGTACAAGATACACTACAGAAGACACGGTGCCCACTATAAAGGGTTAGTTTTGAAGAGAGAGGAGTCAAAATACAGATGACAGCGTGGATGGATGGTGGTATCATTTATAAATATAAGGAAAAGGAGGTTTTGGGTAGGCTGAGATAATGGGGCAAAATAAATGGGATAAAGGAAAAAAGCAGTAAGTTTGACTCTTCAGCTTGTGATGTCTCTAGGATATCCAGAAGAAATATTAATAAAGTGTATACTTTGGTGCTGATGAGAGATGTCAGACTGGATTTATACATTACAAAAACATATAAACATGCATTTCAAACCTGTGATACTTAATCTTATTGTCTGGGCACATTCTTCCTTCCTTACTGGCAAGCTCCCCACCAGCCCATTCATGAGGGGGGATTAAACTTCTACTCTACTAACATCAGATTTGGCCTTTTGACTTCCATTGACTAATTAACTGTGACATTTTATGCCACTTTTCAGAATATGTTCTAAGAAACATCTTGTGGCCCACCTCTTTTCCCTCTGTCTTGAGACTAGCATATTTCAGTTAGGGGCTGCTCCTTCAGTGGAGAAGATGCACAGCCAAACTGAAGCTGTGGACCTATGAAAAGATATAATATATCAGTGAGAAGCCTTTGCTTAAAAACAGTTGAGATTGTGGAATTGTATGTTGTTGCAGCATAATCTAGCAAAAGCTAACTGATATGTAGATAGAGAAGAGTCAGTATCTAGAGTTGAGAATAGAAGAGAGTTAGGGACATATATTCCTAGGAAATTTTAAGGGTGCTTCTAGGAAAAGGAACTTAGAAAGGATATTAGGCAGACTTCTCTGGAGGGGAACAAGAAGAGAGTCAAAGTATCATAAAAGCCAAAGGAGAAATTGCAAGAATGAAAACATGTTTGACAGTATAAAATGATAAATTTTAATAAATAGGGACTTCTGAAAAGTGTTTATTGACTCCCCACCCCCAATTTGCAGCTATTGGTGACCTTATGAAAGCAGTTCTATTTGAGTGGGTAAGGGGCTACTTAGTCACAGAGACAAGGGTAGAATTCATGATGGAAGTCAGTCACAAATATTGCCTCCTTTGTGATGACTATTCTGATCCTTCTCCAACAGATACAAACTTTCCTTCTTTTAACCCCATTGCCCTTATTATATTCTGTGCTCAGTATTTTTATCTGCTAAACTAGTAGGAAAAACTTATTTTATCACTTAGATTTTCAAATGGAAGATGGAAAAATTCCATTACTAAGCAGTGAGAATTTTTAAAAATATAAAGTAACTATAAATGACCACTGCAAATAAAAAGAGCTAATAACTTTGGAAATGCAAATACACCTTGTTTAAGATATAAGTAAAATTTAGAAAAAGCGTAGGACCTTTCCTTAAAATGACAGGTAGTCTGTTCTGAAATGTCCAAGAGAGGTAAACACACGACTTCTCATGTGTGACTTGTTTACTAGCTGGTGCCCTCTCCTTTCTTCCTCTCTGTTACTGCCTCACTTCTCTGAATCTCCTCCCATTACTGAGGTTTTTTACATCCTCAAATTACTCCATTTACTCATTCTGTCTCTTTCCTTAAACCCATTTGAGTTTTGTCTAATTTATAACCCCATCCTTCTTTCCCACTTCATCCTTTATCCAATCTGAAAGGGATTTCAGGATGGTGTGTCTATTTTAACACAAGCTACACAGAAATCATAAAAGCTTAATTGTTTGCTTTTTGGAGGTGTCAAAATACCCCAGTGTCAATTGCCTCTGAATCAAAACAGCTGAGTCAAATTAATATGACAAAATGTCACTGTTTTTCAGAGGGATCTACTTGAAGTCTTACTAGTTTTGAGTTTACATACTCAATTTATCCATTTTATAGGGTCACCTAGACCACATGTTTCATATAATTTACAATAGCAGTGCCAGTAGGTTCCCCCTAGAATCTCCATTCTACCTGTTAGGCTTTCATATTCACTCATAAAGGGCCCAGTTCTTCTCCTTTAATACACTATTAGAAAAGATGAGAATATGGCTGTGTGTACTTAATATATTTCACTGTTGAAAAAATAATCATTATAATAACTTTGTTCTAATTGAGAGCTATGCTTTTATAACTCATTTAAACAGTAATCTATAATCAGAAATTGAGTATAAAGATACTATAGACTATTATAATTTGCTATAAAGGGTTTGTACTCTAAACTTTTATGCAGCAATTTAAATTGCTGCACAAAGGCACAATCCAATAAAAGTGACAGGTGACAGCCTAATTAGTGGGAGAAATGAAGAAAATGTTACAATATAGTTTCATAATTGGTGATTAGGAAGAGGAGATAACGTTTATCTCACATTTTCAGTGTGCCAATTATCTTAAATATGTGTTCATACTTAAACCTTATCATAGTCCTACAAAGTTCTATATTTTGTACAGATGAGGAAACTGAGACACAGCAGTTGTTACAATTTATCCAAGGTCATATAGATAATACATAGAAAGAGGGAAAAGAAGACATTGAAAAATAACAATGGCTAACAATTATTTTGTGGAAGGCATGATTCTAAACCCATTATGCTTATCAATACTTTTAATATTCACAACAGCTTGATGAAATAAATATCAGTAATGTCATAATTTTACAGATGAAAATATAAAAGCACAAAGAGGATGAGTAAGTTCCCTAAGTCATATGGTAAGAGACAGTGATGAAATTCAAATCCAGACAGTCTTGCTATTGGGGAAACTTGGGGAGTGCAGGTAGGTGAGTCCAGAGCACAGGTCCAGGAATCTGGCAGCAAAACTTTGGTCTTTGTATTTAGCATATAAAAAAATTTATACCTGAAACAGAAGTTATAGTAGAGAGAATTTGTTGTTGTTGTTATTGTTAGGTGCCATCAAGTCAGGTCCTACTCATAGCAACTTTCATGGGGTTTTCAATGGCTGATTGTTCTGGGATTGCTTCAGAAGTGGATTGCCAAGTCCTCCTTCCATTTTTGTGGGGCTGGGGAGTTGAACCATGGTCCTCAGAGAGTACAGAGCAGCACCCCACCAATTGAGCTAAACCACAGCCCACTAGAGAGTATGTTGTTGTTAGGTGCCGTGGAGTTGATATCCAAATCACAGTGACCTTACGTACAACAGGCAAAACACTATTGTCAGTGTTTCTCTGCTGTTCATGGGGTTTTCAATGGTGGATTGATTTTTGGGAATGGGTTGCTAGGTCCTTCTCCCAAGCCTACAGCACCCGGTGTTCCCAAGCAGTCTCCCATCCAAGTACTAACCAGGCCCGACCCTGCTTAGCTTCGGAGATCTGATGGGATTGGATGCCACAGGGCTATGGCTGAAGGCTACTAGAGAGTATAGGTAAGGTTTATTACAGATAAAACACCCTTTAAGAATAATTACGGGGAAAACTGAGGCCCCTGGAGAAGCCTAGGTAGATTTGCAAAGGAACTTGGAGAAATGTATGTCCTCAGGGTTACTCAGAGTGAGGATGTTTCTATGTCCCAGGGAAAAGTAAAAAAGGCAGAGACAGGAGAGTTAAGCGCACTTTTAGAAGGAAAGGTGCCTTAGACAGAGAAGATGGTGGTCTGAGAGAAGGGAGAGAGATGTGCACATTGTTGCTGGAGAGATGAGAACAGGAAGGGCAAAGAATGAAGAGAAAGAGAGCTTGTAGAAGAAGAGAGAGCAAGTGCATGCTCCCTCCAGTTTTGTTCAAACTAGGGCACATCCAGTGTGACATCAGCCATGGGTACCCAGGGTGCCTAATGTGAAGTAGGTCTAGGGTCTTTCTTTTGTAAATGGCTTGAGGGCTTGGGTAAGGTAAAGGACCCAATTGAAAATGTCTTTTCAGTGTCCTTAGGGATGCCTGTGGCATCTTTGTCACATCAGAATGGCAGAAGCCATTTTCAGTCCCCCTTTCCTCCATATTGTCTGTGAATGCCTAAGCTAGCTACCCAACAGTCTGATCTCAGAGTCTGTGTTTTTTACCCTCTAGGCAAAATACCTCTGCCTATCATTTACAGTCTTACCAAGAAGAATGGGTACTAACCTCTAATTCCTGTTTCTTTCTAATGTCCAGCCACCTCTGCTTATCTCTAGGCGATTTCTTCCTGACTTCAAGCATTTATTCATAAAATTAGGCTCTTTAACATGTAACTTACTTTAGCTACTTGACATTCAAGGGCAAAGTTCAGAGTCTCTTTTGACATGTAATTTGGTCTTTTCTTTTTTCCTGTCTTTTTAATAACTTTTTGCATTTCTTTGATGTCATGCAACAACTCATGTGGTCTTTGGTCATTAGTGTCTAAAGCATCATATCTATTCTTGGGATGGTCTCTGAACTCAGGTGGGGTAAACTCAAGGTCACACCTTGTTCTTGTATACTTGTTCTAATTTACTTTAGTTTCAGTTTGAATCTGCATTTAAGCAGTTGATGGTCTAATCCACAGTCAGAAACTGGTCTTTTTCTGACTTTTGATATTGAGCTTTTCCATTGTCTCTTTCCACAAATGTAGTCAGTTTGTTTTTTGAATATTGCATCTGGTGAATTCCGTATGTATAGTCACTGGTGATGTTGGTGAAAATATGTATTTGCAATGCAAAGGTTGTTGGTCTAACAAAATTCTATCATGCAGTCTCTAGTATCATTTCTGTCACCAAGGACTTATTTTCCAAAATTGAGCCACCTTCTTTGTTTCCAACTTTTGCATTCTAGTCATCAGTAATTATTGGTGCATCCTAATTGCGTGTTTGATCAATTTCAGACTGCAGAAGCTGGTAAAAATTTTCCCTTTCTTCATGTGTGGCTTTAGTGGGTGGGTGCATAAATTTGAATGATAGTCATATTCACTGGCCTTCCTTGTAGGCATATGGATATTGTTTGATCACTGACAGCATTACACTTCAGGGCGAATCTTGAGATTTTTTTTCAAAGATTAATTAAGCCCCATTTCTCTTTAATCTGTCATTCTTGACACAGTAGACCATACGATTATCTGATTCAAAGCAGCCCATTCTGGTCCATTTTAGCTCACTGATGCCTAGAATATCAATGTTTATGTGTTCCATTTAGATGATTTCTAATTTTCCTAGATTCATATTATGCACATTCCACATTCCAGTTATTAATGGATGTTGACTGTTGTTACTTCTCATTTTGAGTTGTGCCACATCAGCAAATGGAGGTCCATGGGGCTTTGCTCAATTCCTGTCATTAAGGCTCACTCCACTTTGAGGAGGTTCCCTAGTTGTCTTTTGAGTTCCTTCCAACTTGGGGGAGCTCATTTTCTGGCACTATATGTGATAGTGTTTCTTTGCTATTCACAGAGTATTCAATGGCTAATTGTTTTGGGAATAGGTTAGCCGTGTCTTTCTCCCTAGTCTATCTTAATCTGGAAGCTCAGCTGAAACTTGTCCACCATGAGGGACCTTGCTAGTATCTGTAATACTGATGATATAACTTTCAGCATCACATCAACATGCAAGCTGTCACAGTGTGGCAAACTGACAGATTAGTGAGCAGCTAAAGTAAAACAGAAGACGTGATAAAGTTAAAGAACTAAACAGATTTCAAGGGAAGTTTGAGAAGATAGAATCAAATGTTATGACATGTGCAAAGAACTGGAGATAGAATACCAAAATGGAAGAATACATTTGTTTTTCTGAAGCTTAAAGTATTGAATAAAATATTCAAGCCTCTAGTGGCAATAGTGAAGGATTCTACAGGGAAACCTCAAAAGAAGGTAGAAGGAATAAAGTCATTATAACAAAAAGAAATGGTGAATGATCAACCATTTTAAGAGGGTGCATATTATCAGGATTCAACGGTACTGAAGAAAGAAGTGGAAACTTCCCTGACAGAATTGGCAAAACACAAGGCTCCAGGACTTGATGGAATACCAATAGAAGTGTTCAATAAAGAGATGTAGCACTGAATGTGCTCAGTTTTTTATACCAAGAGATTTAGAAAATAGGTAGTTGTCCAATTGACTGGAAGAAATCCATATTTGTTCCTATTCCTAAGAAAAGGGATCCAATTAAATGAGAAAATTTCGAATAGTATCATTAACATCTCATGCAAGTAAAATTTTGCTAAAGACCACTCAAAAGTGAGGGCAGCAGTATATTAACAGAGAGCTACTGGAAATTCATGCTGGATTCAGAAGAGGGTGTGGAATTAGGGATGTCCATTGCTGACATCAGGTGAATATTAGCCTAAAGCAGAGAATACTCGAACAATGTCTATCTATGTTTTATTGACTATGAAAAGATATTTCACAGCGTGGATCACAACAAATTATGGAAAACATTGCAAAGAATGGGAATAGTAGAGTACTTAATTGTACTTGTGAGGAATCTGGACATGGACCAGGACACAATTATTTGAACAGAACAAGGAAACATTACCTAGTTTAAAGTTAGAAATGTGTGTCAGGGGCTGTATCCTTTCACCATACTTCTTCGACCTCTATAATGAGCAAATAATCCAAGAAGCTATACTTTATGAAGAAGAGCATGATATCAGGATTAGAGGAAGACTCATTAACAACCTGTGTTATGCGGATGACACAACTTTGCTCACTGAAACTGAAGAGGATTTTGAAGTATTTACCAATGAAGATCAAAGAACAAAGCTTTCAGTGCAGATTGTGCCTCAACATCAAGAAAACAAAAATCTTTATAACTAGGTCAGTAAGCAAATTCATGATAAGTGGAGAAAAGATTAGGCTTGTCCAAGATTTTGCTTTACTTGTTTCTGCAATCAACATCCATGGAAGCATTAGTCAAGAAATAAAAAGATGCATGGAATTGGAAAAAGCTGTTGCAAAAAGACCTCTTTAAAGTGTTGAAAAGTAAACATATCATATTGAAGATGAAGGTGCACCTGGCCCATTCATGGTATTTTCTGTTGCATCATATGCTTGTGAAATATGGGTGTTGAATAAGGGAGACAGAAGAATAATTGATGCTTTTGAATTATGGTGCTGGATGCCAAAAGAACCAACAGATCTGTCCTAACATAAGTGCAACCAGAGTGCCCGTTGGAAGCAAGGATAACTAGAATGCATTTTATGTATTTTGGACATGTTGTCAGGAGGGACCAATCCCTGGAAGAGGACATCATGTTTTGGAGAGTGGTGGGTCAATGACAAAATGGAAGAGTCTCAACTAGATGGATTGACACAGTGTCTGCAACAATGGGATTGCACATATAAAAGATTGTGTGCCTATTTTAGTGTTGGGGAGTTTTTCTCCCTGGTGTACATAAGGCTGTACTCAACTCAATGGTACCCAACAATAACAACAAAATGTGTAACTTTTCTTCTCAGCCATTATTCTACACTCTCTGTTATTACTTGTTGACTTTTCATTTCACATATACTAGTCAGTCTCAGAAATATCCCTGAAAATTTATTATGGTCCTTAGATTAAATGCCAAGGAAACAGAAGCTTGAAGTAATTTGTGTGTGGTTAACATACAGTAGATTCAGAACAAAAACTAGATTTGAATCACCCATACATTGTTGGTAGGAATTTAAAATGTCACAGATACAATGGGATTAGTTTTCATACTTTCTTATAAAATTAAATAGTAATTAGTATAAGTTCACACAAAGCCCTGTATGTGAATATTCACAGCTTATTTTTAATAGCCAAAATCTCAAGTCAGCCAAATTGTTCTTTAGTAGGTGAATGAGTAAGTAATTTCTGGTACTTTTATACCAGGGACTACTACTCAACAATAAAAAGGAGTAAACTACTAATAGATGAATTTCCAGGGAATTATGATTAATAGAAAAGGCAATACCAAAAGGTTACATACTTTAGGATTTCATTTATATAATGTTTTGAAATGACAAAATTTTAGAAATAACAAACACATTAATTATTGTCAGGATTAAGGATGGAAGTAGGGATGGAGTGAGGTAGATGGATTTATAGAAGGGTAAGAGGGATCCTTGTGTTGATTTAGTTGCTCAGTATCCTAACTGTGGTAGTGGATATAGGAACCTACACATGAGAAAATTTTATAAAATTAAATTCTCATACACATACACAACTGGGTCAGCATGCAACTTCATGATAAATGAAGAAAAGTTTGAGATTGTCCACGATTTTGCTTTACTTGGTTCTCCAATAAACACCTGTGTAAGCAGCAGTCAAGAAATCAAAAGATGCACTGCTTTGGGAAACACTGTAGCCAAAGATCTCTTTAAAGTATTGAAAAGTAAAGATGTCACACTGAAGATGAAGATGCGCCTGACTCATGCCATGGTATTTTCAGACATATCATTTGGATGTGAAAGCTGGGCATTGAACAAGGGAGACAGGAGAATAATTGGTGCTTTTGAATTATTGTGCTGGAGATGAATATTGAATGTACCGTGGACTGCCAAAAGAACCAAGAGATCATCCTAGAAGAAGTACAACCACAGTGCTCCTTAGAAGCAAGGATGGCTAGACTGTGTCCTACATATTTGGGACATGTAGTCAGGAGGGGCCAATCCCTGGAGAAAGACATCATGTTTGGGAGAGCGGCAGGTCAATGAACAAAAGGAAAACCCTCCACTAGATGGATTGATAAAATGTCTGCAACAATGGGCTTAAACATAAATAAGGTCGTGTGCCTGGCACAGAATCAGGGAGTGTTTTGTTCTGCTATAAATAAGGTCACTATGAGTTGGACCTGATTCAATAGTATCTAATAACAACAACACATATACACATATAGAGATGAGTATAAGTTACTGGGGAAAAATAAATAAGATCAATGGGTAGTATCAATGTTAATATCCTAGTTGTGATATTGTACTATCATTTTATAAAATGTTACCATTAGAGGAAGCTGTATAAGTTATATGAGATATCTCTCCAAATTATTTCTTACAACTATTTGTAATTCATAATTATCTCAATAAAAATGTCAATTATAAAGGATATCAGGCCTATAAGAATAGTCATTTAGAAGAGAAAGACAAACAAGAAATACAACAATTATGTTGAACAATTATCTTACAAAAAAAGTTGTGTTGTTAGGTGCCATCAAGTCAGATCTGATTCATAGCAGCCCTCATAGGATTTTCAATGTGAGGTTGTTTTGAGATTGCTTTGGGAGTGGATTGCCAGGTCCTTTGCCTGTTTTTGCAGTGCTGGGGATTGAACCCTGGTCCTCAGAGAGTGCAGAGCAACACTCTAGCCACTGAGCTAAACACAAATCAAAGACCCATTTAGTTTTCACTTTATTTTATTTTCCTTTACTTTTAATTATATATCTTCTATTTTTCTGAATTCACTCATGTTCTGTTAATAAAGAAAAAGTCAAAATATCAGTACTAAACAAATGATTTACTTTGCTCACTCTAAAATCTGCATTTTAAAGCATTATGTGAGGAAATTTGTAACTAGATATACAATTTAGGTTATTTTTTGTGTAGTGTGTATTAGTGTCTCATACAAATGAGTAAGTGCAGGGCCACTATCTCATTTGTCTCTTATCTTTAATACTTGGTAAAGATCCTAAGCACACAGTAGTTGCTCAAGGAATAAAAAGTTTTATAGAGAGATGTTGCTGCATTAGCTCAAATAAATTAATGCTTCCACTTTATAACACCTTTTGGCAGCTATCATGAAACATATCATGTGATTCTGAAAATACAAATAATGATAGCATTGTGTTATCTTTTTAACAAGTACTACAAAGTGGCAAGGGGCTGGGATTTAGCTCAGTGGGTAGAGCGCTGCGCTGCAGTCTCTGAGGTCCCGAGTTCAATTCCCAGCACTGCAAAAATGGGAGAAGGGCCTGGCAATCCACTCCCAAGGCAATCCCGAAACAGCCATTGAAAACCGTATGAGGGTCACTATGAGTCGGATACCGACTCGACAGCACCTAACAACAACAACAACAACAACAAAGTGGCAATACATTAAAAAAGGTGGAAATTAGTGATTGTTACAGAAGAGAAGCTGGCATTTAGCTCAGTTGATAGAGTGCTCCTCTGCACTCTCTGAGGACAGGAGTTCAGTCCCCAGCACCGCAAAAAAAGGGAGAAGGACATGGCAATCCACTCCCAAAGCAATCCAGAAAGAATCAGCTATTGAAAACCTTATGAGGGCCGGGTGTGGTGGCACATGCTTGTAATCCCAGACACTCAGAGGCAAAGAAAGGAAGCTTGCAAATTTGAGACCAGAGGCAGTTTGCATAATTTAGCGAGACCCTGTCTCAAAAAGTAAAAAAATGGTCTGGGAGTGCAGCCCAGTGGTACAGCACTTGCAAGACATGCAAGTGCGAAGCCCTGGGTTCAACCCCTAGTATTGAGAAAAAAAAAAAAAAAGAGAGAAAAGAAAAGAAAAGAAAAGAAATCCCTATGAGGGTGCTATGAGTCAGACCTGACTCTATGGCACCTAACAACACCAACAGCAGAAGTGAGATGAGTAGACAGTCTATGAAATGAAAAACAACCTGTACTTCAAGATCCAATTTAAAAGAAAACTTCCTGATTCCCTAGGTGGAATTAATCTGTCCCTCAATTATAATCTTTTAGCACATCATATATAACTTCTAATATACTATTTATCTCAATGGATCATACATTTTATAAAATTCACTCCTCCTTAGAATGTGAGTAATAAGAGGTTATTCTTACTTCTGTTGTCTAGTGTTTATCACAGTGCTTAGAGTAATGATCATAACTCTTAGTGACTGAATAACTAAATGATGTGTATCTATACTGTAAAGCATGCCACTCTTTGAGTAAGACAATCTTTGTTAATTTGATATTGATAAAGTGGTTCTTTCATTCAAGAAGGAAAGAAAACTGCATGGACGAGAAATTAAGAAACAGTCATATAATTAATGGATTTTGAATATTTACAAAAGTTGTTGTTGTTAGGTGCTGTCGAGTCGAGTCTGACTCATAGTGGTCCTATGTATAGCAGATTGAAACACTTCCAGATTCTGTGCCAGGCAAACGATCTTATTTATGTTTAAACCCATTGTTGCAGACACTGTGTCAATCCATTTGGTGGAGGGTTTTCCTCTTTTGCATTGACCTGCCACTCTCCCAAACATGATGTCCTTCTCCAGGGATTGATCTCTCCTGACTACATGTCTGAAATATGTAAGACGCAGTTTGGCCATTCATGCTTCCAAGGACCACTCTGGTTGCACTTCTAGGACAGATTTGTTGGTTCTTTTGGCAGTCCATGGTATATTCAATAGACATCTCCAGCACCACAATTCAAAAGCATCAATTCTTTTTCTGTCTCTCTTGTTCAATGTCCAGCTTTCACAACCATATGATGCCACTGAAAATACCATGGCATGAGTCAGACGCACCTTCGTCTTCAATGTGACATCTTTGCTTTCCAATACTCTAAAGAG